>PJEM01005198.1:0-12730 GCA_004023845.1 Helogale parvula | reverse complement strand
TAAATAAAATTCTGCAAAATAAAATTAAAATGACTTTAAAGTAACTCAAAAGTCCAATGCAGATTCTCAGTCTACCAAAAAAATAGAAGAAATATGTATAAATGTATTTTAAAATCAATTTTTATTTTATCAAACTTGACCTGAAGCTAAGATTATTTTCATTCTTTTTTATTTTTCTGCAAAAAGCATTGTGCAACAACCGTATAAAATTCATGGTTGTGAGGAGTGTTTTCCCAGCCTTACTAATTGATCTGAGAGAATTGGGTAAATATAGAGCAGGAGCAAATTGGTAGAAAATTGACTTGGAATATACATGGGAAGGCAACTGAAAAGAGGATGTAAATATTAATTAATGGGGAATTTGTTAACTCACATATGCTTTTACCAGTCAAAACATGATTAAATTCACACAAGAAATTCCAGCTAAGTACTATTTTTAAAAATTCTTATAAAGTTTTTAAAAAATTCCTAAAACAATGGTACAGAAAGGGTAAAACTAAGGGGATGGGAAAGGGATGAGAAAAGAGTACCAGACAGATATCAGACTATAGAGCAGCTGATGTAGCAATATAAAGAGGACTATCCAGAAATAGAAGAAAGAACTCACCATGACAAGAGGTTTGTTGCCTCTTAGCCATAAAAGTTGAAGAATTATGTGTTCCAATTCTAGAAAGATGGACCTCTTTTTTTTCCCTCTTTAAATGCCTGATACTGTGTGGTTTCCCCAGTTTTTCTCTATTTCTTTACCTCTTCATCCCATTTTTTATTATTAGTGTTTATCATGCTCACATTTGGTTCTGAAGTCATACAAAAATCTGCAATTTGATGACTGATTCTAGAAATGTATGTCTTTAGTGGCTGTGCTTACTGATTATATTTATAAAATCAGTATTACTCATGGAATTGGGTAATATAATAGAACCAATAGATAAATAAATGTAGTCATGTCTTATAAGGACAACATTCAAAGAAGATACTAAAACATATATTAGCTACCAATGTTTCTTTTATCTGATGCTCTCTTTTTCATGGCCTTATTTTGTGAATTATCTACTCCCAAATAACATTTCTCTTAACATGATTTTTATAAATAGTAAACTTCGTATATTTTATATCCAAAATAACACTGGTTCACACAAGTATTCATTTGGATGATAAAAAAATACACATTTCTCTTAATATCTATAGGTAACTAACTTTTATTAGAACAGCCCACTCTTATTTATTAAACTTATTTCATTTTGTTATTTGATCATATATATTTAATGTTGAAGAAATCTTTTTATATTCTCTGATATCTCTTTTCATCTTCAGATCAAATCAAATGATTGGCCATATCATCTTGATTCTTTCCACTAACACCACAATATACTCAAAATTAATGTGATGCTTAATTGTTGGGTTTTATTTATGAATAAAGAATTTGATGTCTTAGTGTCAGTAACTAAACTAGTGTTAGTTTCTTGGTTATTATGTAATTATCATTTATGGCAATACTATTGTGACTTCATTTCTTTGTGTAGACCTTTTTTCCACTTGGCATAATTACCTTGTGCAGCAGAATGTCTTAACATTTCTTATAATGTAAGTATAACAGTTATGAATTATTTTAGCTTTTGTATACGTGCAGTAATCTTTCTTTTTTCCTTTAAGAATAGTGTTTTCTGTTTATAGTATATAGGTTGACAACATATCTATTGCTTTAAAGATGCTGCTCCACTGTCTTCTCACATTATTTCCAATAAGAAATCTGTTGTCACACTTACTTTAATTTTCTGTATGTACATAGCTTCCCCTCTCCACATCCTCAGATCTTTTAAGACTTTATCACTGTCTTTGATCAATTTTGTTATAATTTGTCTTGTCTCTTGTGCTTGAAATATTTTGAACTATTGAATCTGTTGCTTTATAATTTATATCAACTTTGAAAACTTTTCAGTCATAATTTCTTCAAATATCTTTTTAGTCCTCCACTCTGTCTTCTTTGAGGATTCTTATTATGCATATATTTGGCTGTTTTAAATTTTCTGGCAGTCAACTGAAGCTCTATTAATTTTTTAGTACTTCTTTGTTCTTTTTTGGATAGTTTGGGTATTTTTTAATAGTTTCTATTGCTTATCTTCTGTTAATCACATCTGGTGTGATTGCAACCACATACATACATTATAGGTTTCATCACCATAACCTTCTCAATTCATATTTATATCTTCTAGGTCTATAGTTATCTTTTTGAATATATGAGATATAGTTATAACAGCTATTTTAAATACTTGATTGCTAATCTTATCATCTATATTAATTCTTGGACTGTTTTGATTAATTGATTTTCTACCCTTTATAGATTATGTTTTACTCTTTTGGTAATCTGGCAATTTTATATTGTATTAAAAGACAATGTTTATGTTACCTTGTTGGATGCTAGACATATTTTTAATCCTATACATATTCTTGAGCTTTTTCCTGGGATGATAACTTGGAAAGAGTTAGAACCTGTTAGGCCCTGCTTTTAAGATTTGCTAGGCAAGACAAAATTCAATGTCTTGTCTAGAGCTTATTCTTAAGACTCTTCTGAGTACTTTACAAAGTGTCTCATGATTTATGAAGTTTTCCAGCCCTGAGTGACTTCCAGATACTCTTCCTTTTATTCCTTGCTGATAGTTCTCTCCAAACATATAAAAGACTACATAGTTTTAAAAATATTAGAATAATTTAGCTTTGCATTATAAACTAACCTCAGTACAAAAGTGATATAAATTGAGCATTGAAGCATGTTCTCAAATAATTGGGATATAATGAAATTTTCATTTCAAAATATAAAATAGATGATCCTATTTTAAGTTATCATACTTTATGTCCCGATGGAATGGGTAAAGGAAGACTAATTTTTAAAAATTATTTTTAATGTTTAGAAAATGTTTTGTTTTTTTCTGATCTGTTGCTAACATTGTAACATATCAAGACTGAGAATATTGCTACACTTTTTCTAGGATATCTATTCTATTCCATTCTTTATTTTTCATCCTTGAATCAAATTTGTACTTTTAATTATTATAGTTTCCTAACATTGTTTAAGTGTTATTGCCTTGTCTATGCTCAGACTTTTACATTTCTGTAAATATCAGCTTGTCACTTTTCAATAGAAAAATTTACTAACATTTTTATAGGGTAGAATGTCAATTTGGAGAGAACTGGCATCTTTCCATTATTGTCTTCCAAATCATGCCTATTGCATGACCCTCCATTTACCTTGGCGTTTTTTTAACTGTTTATTTTTGAGAGCATAAGCAGGGGAAGTGCAGAGAGAGTGGGAGATACAGAATCAGAAGCAGGCTCCAGGCTCCTAGCGGTCAGCACAGAGCCCAACGGGGGCTCGAACTCACGAACTGGGAGATCATGCCCTCAGCCAAAGTTGGACTCTTCACCGACTGAGCCACCCAGGCACCCCTACTTTGGCATTTTTAAAGTTATCTCAAAATGATTTATAGTTTTTGGTGTAGAGATCTTGCAAGTCATTGAATATATTTATTCTTGCTCCCTGGACATGTTTAACTTTATCAAATGTGCATGCATATAAGAGCATGCAGCATAAATGCAGGGCACTCTGAACTTTGACACTTTGAACATAACCCGCTGAATATATGTAACTAACTGTCCTAAAATGAATGAGAGTGGTACAAAACAATTGGAATGAAAGCTAGTAGCAAAAGGTGGTGACATAAGATGGAGGAATTAGTGAGCCTAAGTAAGGGGTTGATGCTGACCTCTACCCAGGACAGGTAGAGTAGCCTCATTCGAAGTAGACAGCTTTCTTTGTAAACCCCTTTTAAGTCAAAACTTGGGGCTGAGAAGAGGGAACCGCTGCCTGCCTAGACCCTTACCCTGCTATATCTGTACAATTTCACACTGTGACCACTGTGTAGACAAGAGGCACCACTGTGTGGAAAAGACTGCAGGGCTCACGGATGTGTCCTCATAGATTGCACAAGACTCTAATACAACTACTACTCTAACACTGAACAACACAGACATTTGTCTATAGACATAAATCATACATGATGTATTATTTTAATTGACAACTTTTGCTGAAAATTATGGATGTGAGTCATTCTCATTTTCCAATAATTATAAAATTTTATTCATACTGTTGTGTTAATTTCATTGCTTTAAAATGATTATCAAAAGTTTGTTTCATTACAGTAACCTATATTTACAATTATTGCCTCAAATAGTAAAACTGGACTTCAAAATATTATATCAAAATATTTGTAATTGGATTACTATATACACATGGAGTGTAATTATAAATGGAAAATCATCACCATAAGTAACTGCATAGAGTGAGCAGTGGAAAAGTTATAGAGAATCAAGATATATACACCATACATCTCAAAAAATTGAGCTTAATGAGACAACTGCAAATCTACTGACAGCTGGTCATATTTTAGTATAGTTTCTTAGATTATCTTAAAGAAATGTATTGAACTTATTAAATAATAGATCCCTTTAGAAATTAAACCACTGATAGTAATGTATCAAGATCCAATTTATAAACTTTAATTATAATGATGCATTATTAAATGTAACACATTTTAGACTTTAGATTATATGACAGTAACTCTTAAATATACAAAATGATCAAAACCCAAAAATTTTTTTCCCATTTGGGACTGCTTTCTCAGTACTGTATAATCTTTATGATGGAGATGAACTAGACTAGAATAATTTAGAGTTATTTTATTTCAGATGTTCCATGATGTTGCAAATGTGAATAATGGGTCATTCATACCATGAATGGTGTGCTTATGTATTTCCAAATAAAATTTGGAGAGATAAGGTACTGCAAAATGAAAGATCTGGGAATCTCTGTCTAGATTATTTTCCCATCACAAGGCTGTTTCTATACTACAGTAAATTATTCAGGAGGAGTCAAATTACATTGTGACTCTTTGGAACGTATTTTTCTCGCATATAAACACATTTCCATTGGCATTAAATTTATATGCCTAGATGTGTATATGTGTATGTGTATGTATATATATATGTATATGTATATATAATGAATTAAGCAACACCAAGCTTGCTCATATTCTCTATAATCTGTTTGTATTTTGTATTACTTTTTAAAAATTTCGGATTCATTGGTAACCGAAAACTTATTTTTGTAGCTGGTTTTCTTTCAAGAGACTTTCCTTGTGGTTTATTTGTCTCCCTCCCTTGAGACATTTCCTTAATGGAGAACTGGGAAGTCGATAAGAAAACTGCAGAGGCTATTGAATTTAATAGTCAATCACCTGATGGGGCTTGATCACTATGACCTTCTCACCCCAATATTCTTTTCTCAAATGGAGACAATCTGTGGTGCTTATCTTATCTCTAGATTCACTCAGGAATTTATCCTATTCACTTTTACTCTGATCTAAGTTCAACATTGTGTAAAATGATTTTCTCTTCAGAAATACCAAGCTGTTAACTACGTGTACCTTCATTTGCTAAATAAATCAGATAGCTTCAAATCTTCTGGTCTTTATATTGTCATGTTCTATTATTTGATATTAAAATTAGTATTAGGATATTTTCAGAATATTTAAAAATGACACTTCATATTGTCAAATAAATGATACGATTACACATTTCTACTTAGAATTTAGCTGGTTAGATATTAAATAATCACATTTAATTCATCATTAACTTACTGCTATCAAAAAATACTTCTCAGAGGTGTTTGATTAAGCAAACTGTTAGACAGCCAACAGATTTCAGCAGGAAAAAATGGAGGATTTTTTTATTTTTGAAACTGAATCTTTTGAACAATTGTTCATAATTTTAGAGGGAAATATAATCAATTGTCTTAGGAATCACAAAGGAATAAACAAAGAAGTTGATTTTAGGTATCATTCATGGAAAGACTTTGATAAAATATTCCTTGTAAAAACATATCAATAAGTTTTATTTCACATCATTTATATTAGTGGAAATTTCCAATAGTGTAGATTTAACTTTTTTTTAAAGATTTAACTTCTTTCACTTAGCATGTTTTTAAGCTTTATCCCTGTTGCTGCATATGCTGGTAATTCATTCATTTTTATTGCTGAATAGTTTATATGTATACAAATATTTTATCTATTCGTTAGTTAATTGACATGTGTATTATTTCTTACTTTTAGCTTTCATGAATAATGCTACAACAAACATTCATTTTCAGGTCATTGTATGGATATAATTTTCTATATTTTGGGGGTAGATATCCAAAAGGAGAAACACTGAATAATTTGATAGTTGTATGTATAAATTTTTAAGGAACTGCCAAACACTATTCAAAAAGAGACGTACCATTTACATTGCCATTATAAATGTATGGAAGTCCCAGTTTCTCTACATCTTTACCGGAATTATAATACCAATCTTTTATGTTATAGACCAATCTGGTATTAAGCATCTTTTCTCATAATAAGCACAAACTATACATTTCATTAAAAATTGTATATATTTTATATGGGCTAAGTGTCAATTATGTTTTTGCAAGTTTTACTGGATTATAAAAGTTCTTAATATATTAAAGATAAGGAGTCCTTTTTCAGATGTATGGTTTGCAAAAAATATTTTCTTTCAGGCTTTGACTTTCTTAAACTTTCTTAATGTTATATTTTGAAGAGTATTTGAAGTTTTTGTTATGTCTAAATTGTTACTTTTTTTCTTTTTAGAGAGAGAGAGAGAGAGCCTGCACTAGCAGGAAAGAGGAGCAGAGGAAAGGGGAGAAAGAGACTCTCACGCAGGCTCCATTTTCAGCATGGAGCCCTAAGCAGGGCTTGATCCCTCAAGGCTGGAATTGTGACTTGAGCTGAAATCAAGGGTGGGACTCTCAATGGACTGAGCCACCCAGCGCCCCCATACTTTTTAAATATACTGTACTTTAGCTATCGTATCTAAGAAATCTTGCCTAAATCAAAGTCACAAATATTTCTCCTATATTTTCTTCAAAAAGTGTTATAATTTTGGCTTTATATTTAATAATAAATTTGTGAAAATAGAGTTGTTTGTTTTATTCCTTTATTGTTATTTTTGAATATTTGAATGTTCATTGGATCGTTCATGATGAACCCTCTTTCATTTGGGGATTAGAAAGTTTTTGTTGTTCGCCTGGCTAGCTAGCATTTGGTTGTCATTGTTGTTTTTGTTTTTAATTGAATTGATCTTGCCGAAGAACCAGCTTGGGACTTCATTTCCCTCTAAGCACTGCCCTGACTGCATTCCACAAATTTTGAACCTTGCCTTTTCAAATTTTTTCAAAATACTTTAAAAATTCTTTCATGAATTCTTTGTTGGCATCTGTGTTATTTAGAAGTGTGATTTTTAGTCGTTAAATATTTTGAAATTTTACAGCTTTCTGTTATTGAATTTTATTTTATTTTCTATTCCATTGTATTTTGAGAACATAATTCATATAATTCTTACTCTTTAAATTTTGTTTAGGTGTGTTTTGTAAACTCAGAATGTGCATATTAGTGAATGTGCCATGTGAACCTGGGAAGAATGTGTGTTCTAATGCTGTGGGGTAAAGTAGTCTCAGACAACCCATACCTATCTTTAGGGGCTTTCCAGAAGCCACTTTATTAACATAAATTCAGGTGTGGTTGAAAAGGATTTATTAACAAAATATTTTCCTTTCAACTTTATTGCTCTGGATCTGTTTTGGGAGATGAATATGAAAAAATATTATACCAAAATATGTTCCTATCATCTTCATTATTTAGGAAACTATAATGGTTTTAGGAGCTCTCGCCATGAGTTGAGGGAGGGGGCTGGAGGTTGAAAAAATCAATTGCCAATGATTAGATGAATCATACCTATGTAATGAAGCTCCTGTTAAAAACCCAAACAAAGAAACAAACAAACACCTCAACCAAAGTGTTCCAGAGAGCTTCCTGGTTGGTGAACACATGGAGGTGTGTGTGTGGGGTGACATTCCAGAGAAAGTATGGAACTTTACACCTGTTTCCCATTAGCTTCAAGTGTACATTATGATTTGACATTTATCTACTTTGCAAAGTGGTCACCACAGTAAGTCTAGTTACCATCTGTCACCGTACAAAGGTAAAATAATGTTATTGATTATATTCCCAGTGATGCACATTATATGCCTATGACTTACTTATTTAAACTGGAAATGTGTACTTTATAGTGCTTTCCCCCCTAATCTCTCTCCTCACTGTCAACCACAAACCTGTTCTTTGCACCAGTGAGTCTGGGTTTTGTTTTTTGTTTTGTCTTGCTTTGCTTTGCTTTGGTTTGCTTTGTTTGTTCATGATTCTACACATAAGTGAAATCATGCAGTATTTATCTTTGTCTGCCTGACTTACTTTGCTTAGTATAATATCTTCAGAGCTCACCCAAGTTGCAAATGGTATGATGTCATTCATTTTAATGGCTGAGTAGTATTTCAATGTATGTATGTGTATTTATCATATCTCCTTTGTCTATTTATCTATCAACAGACACTTAGGTTGTTTTTATATCATGGCTATTATAAATAATGCTGCAATGAAAATAAGGATGCTTTTGAATTCATATTTTTGTTTTCTCCAGATATATACCCAGTAGTGGAATTGCTGAATCATATGGTAGCTCTATTTTTAATTTTTGAAAACATTCATACTGATTTTCATAGAGCTACACCAATTTACATTTTTATCAAGAGTATGTGAGGTTTCCCTTTTCTCCACATCCTCACAAATATTTTTTGCTCTTTCTGATAATATCCATTCTGACAGGTATAAGGTGATATCATTATAGTTTTTATTTGCATATTCCTAATGATTCATAATACTGAGCATCTTTTCATGTGTTTATTGGCCATCTGCATGACTGCCTAGAAAAATGTCTTTTCAGATACTCTACCCATTTTTCAAAAATATTTTTCTGTTGTGCAATGAATCATCTGAGTTTCCATTATTTGTAATGAGTAAATTTGATACAAGTCCTTTGAATAACAAGCATGTTTCTGGAATGAATTATGCTTGCAAACCAAGGTTTTATTGTGTATGATTTAAAAATATCTTCTCCCATTAAATAAGTTGCCATTTTGTTTTGCTGATGGTTTCCTTCACCATGAATAAGAATTTTAGTTTGATATAGTCTCCTTTGTTTATTTTGATTTTGTTGCCCCTGTCTTTGTAGTCAGATCCAAAAAAAAAAAAAATCAATGACCAATGTTAAGAGGCTTACTGTTTATTATTTTTTTCTAAGAGTTTTATGGTTTCAGTTCTTACATTCAAATCTATTTAATCCATTTTTGTTGTTGTTGTTGTTGTTCTTGGTTTTTAGAGAGAGAGTGCCTGCACTCACAAGTAGGGGAAGAGCAGAGGGAGGAAAAGAAAATCTCAAGTAGGCTCTACTCTTAGTTTGGAACCCAATGTGGGGCTCTATCAACCTACCCTGGAATCATGACCTGAGCTAAAATCAAGAGTCAGACACTCAACCAACTGAGCCACCTAAGTTTCCCCATTAATACATTTTGAGTTGGTTTTTGTGTATGGTATAAGAAAGTGGTCCACTTTTAATCTTTTGCACATAGCTGTCCAGTTTTCCCAATTCCATTAATTGAAAAGACTGTTTTTTCCCCATTGTATCTTCATGCCTCTTTTGCTATAAATTAACAAAATATGCATGTGTTTATTTCTGAGTTCTCTATTTTGTTCCATTGATCACTTTATTTGTTTTTATACCAGTAGCACACCATTTGATTACTATAGCTTTGTATTATAGTTTACAATCAGGGAGTATAATCCCTCCAGTTTTGTCCTTCTTTCTCAAGATTGTTTTGGCTATTTGGAGTCTTTTGTGGATTCCATACAATAAATTTTAGGATTCTTTGTTCTAGTTCTGTGAAAAATGTCATTGAAATTTTGATAGGGATTGCACTGAATCTACAGATGGCTTTTGGAACAAAAGACATTTTAGCAATATTCATTCTTCCCATCCATGAGCACAGAATATCTTTCCATTTATTTGTGTTTTCTTCAGTTTCTTTCATCTTATAGATTTTAGTTTATAGGTGTTTTATCTCCTTGGTTAAATTTGTATACGAATATTTTATTCTTTTTGGTGAAATTATAAATGGAATTGTTTCCTTGATTTTGCTTTCTGACAGCCTGTTTTTAGTGTATGAAAATGAAATAGACTCTTTATGTTAATTTTGTACTCTGTAATTTTCTTCAATTTATTTACTCTGGTGATTAGTGGAATCTTTAGGGTTTTCTCTATATACTATTATGCTATCTGACTATCTGATGATAGTGACATTTTTATTTTTCCCTCTCTAATTTGTATGTCTTATTTCTTTTTCTTGCCTAATTGGTCCAAGACCTCCAATACTATGTTGAATAAAAGTGAGGAGAGTGGGCATTTCTGATCATAGTGTAAAACACTGGAGCTTTTCATTGTTGAGTATAATAGCTATAGGTCTGTCAATTAAGGCATTTATGATGTTGAGGTATATTCACAGTATACCCAGTTTGTTGAGAGCTTTTATCATTAATGGATGGTGGATTTTATCAAGTGCTTTTTCTGCATGTATTGAGATGATCATATGATTTTATCTTTCATTTTGTTAATGTAATATATCATGTTGATTGATTTACAAATGTTGAACAGTTAGAGTTGGAAGTTAGTTAGGCTCTAACAGGATATCCAGATGCCAACAAACAGGAAGTATGACTAACCATAAGGAAATTGGAGGTCTGTTCTGCTGGGAGGGCTCCTCTGACTTTACTCAGAAGTACATTTCCTACATGTGTTCTTGCCTAGATAAGCAGGATGCCAGACCACAAGAAACTGGAACAAACCAGACAGGCCCAAGATGGCTGACACTGTAGGCCAAAATTTACATTGTTCCTTCATTATGCAAAATTAACATAATAAAATCTCCTCCTAACGGGTTTAATGACAAAAAAACCCTGACCAAATAAAGAAGAAAAATCATGTACACTGTTTCCAAGATATCCTTACCTGAAATAATAAATATTCCACCCCTTTGTTAACAACTTTCAATAAAATAGAAATCCACACCCAAGGCAGGGCACAGCTCCCCCTTGAGCTTTGCTTTACAATAAAGTTTCTTCTGCTATCCTTAATTCTGACTCATTTTGAATTCTTCTTGGGGCAAAGTCAAGAATCAGCTGGTGGTTTATATCTTGGGCCCCAAAACTGCCCCAGTCTGATACCCTAAGATATCAGAATATTTTTTAGTGTTATGTTTTATCCCTGATGATTCTTCCTTCTTCTGAAGTCTACTTTCTTATATGAATACAGCCACTCTACTTTTTATTAATTAGCATATCTTTCCTTATTATGTTTGTGTCTTTATATTTAAAGAGAGTTTCTTATAAAAAACATATAGTTAGGGCTTGTTATTTTACACTCTCTGTCTCTGTCTTACTTGTTATATTTATGCCATTCATATTAAAGTTATGATTAATATTGTTGGACTAATATTTATCATATGTGTAACTCTTTTCTACTTATTGCACTTGCTCTTTGTTTCTTCCATTTTTTAATCTTTCCAACTTTTTCTGATTTCTGGGGTTTTGAGTGAGCATTTTATATTAGTCCATTTTCTCTAGTCCATTACTGTATCAATTATATTTCTTTTTAAAATTATTGGTTACACTAATCTAGGTCCACTTTCAAATAAAGTACACAGCTTCATAAGCAAAGCAAATACTTTTTATAAGAGAATTTCCAATTCCTTCTTCCCTCCAGTATAAAATTGCTGCCATTCAGTTCACTTAGAAAAGTAAATGTTATAATGTTATAATCACTCAAACACTACTGCTATTATTATTTTGGACAGACTGTTATCTATTAGATCAGTTAAGAATAAGAAAAAGAAAATATTTTACCTTTATTTCTTTTTGAACATTCTACCTTTATGGAGATATGTTTTTAATTTATAGAATTTTCACTCACTTTGAAGAATTTTTAACATTTTTTGCAAGCCAGGTGTTAGGAAAGAAGACTTTCTTCTGTCCCAGGGTCCTTCTAGCTAGACTTAGAATCAAATTGACACAAGACAGATTAACAGGAGAAAATCAACTTTAATAGCATACAAATGAGGAATCTACACAGACATGAAATTCCAAAGATGAAGAGGCAACATGAAGCATATTATATTAGATAAAGAGAGGGGTAGGGTCTGAGGATACATATGGGAGAAAGGCCTTTAGCAGGAAGGTAAAAGGAGATGTTTTGAAAATGCAAGGTTGCCCTATGAAATTTCTGAATAAATAAACTAAAATAGTTTGCAAAGTCACATTTATTGAATTAGACATTATGGGTATATATTATCTATTAATTAACCTAGTATAGTCAGTATAAATTGATGGTAAGATCATGGGGGAGGCACCGAGGGTGAAGAGAGAGCATATTAAGCAGTCTCCATGCTCAGTTGCTCAGTGAAGAGTCCAGCATAAGGTTTGATCCCACAACCCTGGGATCATGACCTGGGGTAAAATCGTTTCTGACTCTCAACCAACTGAGCCATCTAGGTGCCCCTTGAATGTAGCCTTAAAACAGATCTAAAATTTGTCCATGATATATATGGTATTTCAAATACATGGGCATAAGTTTGTTTCCACAATAAATTGTAGGATAATAAATTAACGATTTGGGAAAAAAGGAAGAATCAGACATTGTCCCTTGCTTCCTGCTCCTAGTTGTTCTAAAACCAAATTTC
>PJEM01005197.1:80761-127968 GCA_004023845.1 Helogale parvula | reverse complement strand
CTCCCATCCCCCTTCCCCAAGAAGCCCTGTGACCCCAGGAAGCACAGAAGCCAGGCCGTGAGGGTGCTGTTAGCCCTGCTGGCTGCGTTCTCAGGAAAGCCTGGGGAGACAGGAGTGGAGAAGAGACAGGGCAGGGAGGGCAGTGGAGAAGGGAGAGAAACAATGGCAGGAGAAGGGGGTGCAAAGAATAGGAAGCAGAGAGAAAGGAAGGAATGTCCCTCCAGCATCTATTGTGTCTCTGGTTTTCACACACAGCTTCTCATTTATGCCCCACAGCAACCTTTAACGGAAGTCTTAGTCACCCATTTTGTGGATGGAGAAAGTGAGGCTCTGAGAGGTGAAATAACTTACCCCAGGGTCAAGCTAACCAGTTTTGATAGGTCTTTTCAACCACTCTGAAGCCTTCTAGGCTTGGGAGGAAGAGGAGAGAGCTCCAGAGGATAGAGGAGGTTCCAGCAGGGAAGCTAGCAGTGGAGTGCAGGCGGCCCCCTGGGCAGCTCAGGCATATCCAGGTGCCCCAGGCAGGCCCGTGCCACCCGGGAGCTCATTACTGTCACCTCCCTGCCTGTGTGCCAGGTTCCTCTGAAGGGCTCCTCCAACCCAAGCCTGGCCAGGAGGAACGGGAGGCTGGGTCCGGGGACCTGTGAGGGCAGGCGGAGGTGGGGTGCAGACACGGACAAGGCGAGGGTCTGGCAGGGCGGGGGAGCAGGGGGGAGGCTGCCAAGGCCGCTGGAGGTAGCTGAGTGCTGACTTCAGAGAAGCTGGCAGGTGTCACCATGGCAACCACGGACCAGTGACATCTTTGAAAAAGAAAAAGGACAACAAGTTTGAAGATTTTATTTGCTGTTTTTGCACTCTTTGCCAAGAGGAGAAGGTTATGCAGACAGGTGGGGTAGGGGCATCAAAAGAAGGCCTCCAGAGTCGCACTGCTGGGCTCTGCGGCTAGCTGGGCAAGCTAGTTAACAACCGTGCCTCAGTTTCCCCACTGTGGGGCTGGGTCAATAAGAATATCTACCTCACTGGGTTGTGGGCCTGAGTTCCCACCCCCGGCACAGGGACCTCTCATATCTGGGCGCGGCCACCTAGATCCCACCCAGAGAGCCTCCAGCACACTCGCCGGGTATCTGGAAAGGAGAGAAGGAGGGTCCCGTCTCCTTCAGTCTGTCTTTCCAGGACGCTCTGGGCCTGCATGCACAGCTAGAGTCCCTGGGCCTCCGCTTGTTCAAGCTGCTTTCCATCCCTGGAATTTCTAAGATTCTGAGCAAGAAAAATGCACACGCACACACGCACACACATATGCATATTGATTTCCATCGTCAGAGGAGGACCTGTCTGCACTGAGGAGAGTGTGAACCAGAGGCTGCTTTTCGATGAGTAGTTTCCCTCCTTCCAGACCCAAGCCCGCAGAAGGTCTGTCTTCCTGAACAGACCCAGACACTTGTCAGGGACCCATCAACAAGGGGTGACTCACTCAAATTAGCCTGGCAGTTGAAAATAACATGTAAGTGCTCTAGAAAGGTTCTCTGTGGATGTTTTCCCCAGAATTTTTTTAACCTTCTCTGTAGATGTAGATAGCTGATATTGTTTTAGGCTCCATCCTAATTGCTATGAATTTCAGAGGAATGAGGTCTGGCCGAAGATGCCAAGTCAGCAGGGTGCTACTCCTCTCACTCCAAGAATTACCACTTAGCCAGGGCTTGCAGGTCCCACTGGGCCCCCCTGAGAGTTGGTGGTCTGTGGGATCCATAATTCCTAGTCACAGCTCTGCAGGATAGACTGTCTTCTCCTTACTTCCAGGGGGAGGAATGAGGGGCCCGGAGGTCAGGGACAGATTCAAGATCACACAGTGAGCGCCACAAAGCGTCAGGCCTCAAATTCTAAGATTGCCCGGCACTAGACGTGATCCCTGACTTGCAGGGCAGCCTACACGGTGATTAAGAGGCTGGGCTCCTGATCAGACAGGTAGAGCCGAATCCCAGCTCTCCCAGCATCTAGATGTAGGGAACCACCTTTGGGACTTCCTTTTCTTCATCTGAAATTCGGGGAAGAAACTTCTAACCTGGTGCCATTAAAAAAGTCGATTTCTTAGAACAAAGCCTGGTACACAGCAAGTGCTCAATCAGCGCTTGAGTTCAGCCTTCCTACGAGGCCATGAGCATTCACCGCTCTGGAGAAGGGGAGTAGATACATGTCTCTACCCCAACATCAATTCTCAAGGGACCTTGAAATTTTCCTAGAGATAGACCTTTAAAAAAAAAATCACGGGTGTTAAGCCGACATTATTTTCCCCGGTGTATCTCTCAGCTGCATGGATTCTCAGGGCTGGCAGGACCTCCCACGGTTGAGAGAAGAAAGAGCATCAGCCAGATGGACAGGCATTAGAATTCAGGCTCCACCCTTCACACGGTGCGACCTTCACACAGTGTGACCGCGGCACATTCTTCAACCTGCCTGGGTCCCCAGGCCGGCTCCGTGATCAGGACTGAGCCAGCAGCCCACAGCCCCAGGCCAGTCTTACCACGAACTTGATGGGTTCTTGCTCTGGGTCTCAGCTTCCTTACCTTAAGACGAGGAGCCCGTTCCACATGGCACTAACAGCACAGCCTTGGGTACTTGGCGCCCCAACCCCTAAAGTGCCCCTCAGAGTCCTGGGTAACGGCACCAGATGCTCACGGCAGGAAGGAGATAGGAGAGAGACTCTTAGCAATTCTAGAAAATGAGGGCCAGAGGAGGCCAGGTGGTACACTCCCCGTTTTACAGGTGAGAAAACTGAGGCCACGGTCAGGGGCGGGGAGAGTGTCCTGTCCAACGTCAGAGCTGGGACTGGATCCCATGTCTTCTGCCTTGTAGTCCCAGGGCCCTTGACACCGTGTCAGCTCACGAGTTGAGGGGTGGCACCCCTCCTCTGGGTCTTTACCACTTGTCAGCTGGAGGAAAGCGAATCATCCCAAGTGTGTTTCAGCACAAAGCTTGCGAGACGCACTTCTTATTAATTATGATGATGATGGTGACAGTAGTTCTAATTCGTTGAGTGCGATGTGTCAGATGTGGCTCTAAGTGCTTTATATTCATTTAATCTGGTCGGAGGGAACCGTTCTTGTCTCCCTTTACAATGAAAGGACTGAGGCACAGAGAAGTTAAGCAACCAGCCCAAGGCTTCCCAGCCGGTAAGTGCAGGAACGTGGTCTTGAGCCACACAAAATTCTCAAGTCTGCCCTTCAACCCTGTGCCCATGCTGACTCCTTGGAGTGTCATTTTTCTGCGTTTCCAGTCCGCAGAAGCCCAAGGAAGAGAATTATGCTGGATTCAATTCAGTCTAACTCTGTTAGTGTATTTGTCGAGACCTGACGTACGATCCGCTGGACAGCCAAAAACAGTGGCAGGTTCCAAACCAAATGTATCCGGATAAAATAGGTTTCTGGATTGAACGCTCACATACACACACACACACACACACACACACACACACACACACACAGAGGGAGGGAGGGAGGGAGCCAAGAGTGATCAAGCAAAGAGTAGAATGAATTCAGAGAACCACAACACTAATTCAAGCCCCAGCCCCGTTGGCACTCAGCTGGAGGCTGCCGGTGGGTTAATTTTTCTGCTCTGTGAGGGATGGGGCTGCATCTATACTATCTGCCCCCAGATTTCCAGTTGTTCTCCCTCAGCAAACGAATAGGGGATTGTTTCCACACTTCAGTTTTCTAGCTGTGTGACTTTGGGCAAGTTACTCAGCCTCTCTGTTCCTCAGTTTCTCCCACCTGTACAATAATGATAATAATTTTAGCAACTCATGGGGCTGTTTGTTGCAAGGATTAAATAAATTGCCCCGTGTAAAACGCTTAGAGCTCCCACACAGAGCAAATATGCACCAATGTTAACCATGCCGATGGTGATCACACTGACTATCTCATTACTGTGAAATAAGCCAGTAATAGCATGTACCTCTTAGGCTTATTCCAAAGACCAAATAAGATAATAGCTGGCATGGAGTATGGGCTCAGCCCCCCACGCACATCACAGGTCAGGGACAGAGGAAGGGAGGGTGTGCAGAATATGGGGACACCCTGCCTCTCTGTCCATGAGGACAAAGGAGGTGGCAGGGTGGGCCCCGGCCTGGAGCCTGTCATGGTAGTTGCAGATGGGGCATTTCTTTCCCTTGTGTCAGTTATTTCCGTGACTTCCCACCCCAAAGCTGTCACTTTGCACGTGTGACCCAAACTGTCTCCTTAATGATCCCACTGAAGAGAAGCTGCAAACAGGGTTAAGATACCATGGTTTGCTGCATTGTGTTACACCCTGCGTGTATGTAAACAACATCTTGTGGCATTGTCTGATAAACGAAACATCTCTCCTTCCTGGGCTCGGTGAGGAGCATCCGGTGCCCCAAGAGGGGCACGAGCGACTCAGTGCCTCGGCCGCTGAAGAGTTTTGCATGGAGTCCCTAGAGCTAAAAGCTTGGGGAGGGACAGAGAGTGGAAAGGGCCAGGCTCCGTGCCTGCGTGGTGTGTTTCTCTAGGAGGAGAGGACAGGACGTGCCCGAGCCCAGGGCTGGGATTCGTGATCCTGGAGCGTGAACACCTCAGTAGCCCTGGGTGCTGGGAGAGTGTGCTTCTCCACATCACGCCACCCCCCAGACTCTTTGTCCCCTAGACCATGAGCCCCTCTGTCCCAGCCCACCTCCAAGTCCTGACGTATCAGTTCAACTCTGCCATCTGCTGTGTGACCTTGTGACAGACACTCAACCTCTCTGGGTTTTTCTCCTGAGCCCACTGACAATGAAGATAACCTTGTCAAGGCAGGCGGCTAGATCACACTGTCTCCAGCTGTCCCATGAGCTCTAAGAGCCACGAGCCTCTTCCCAGCCAGCCTCCAAGGAGATCTCTTGACTCAGAAAATGAGCCAAAACAAAGGCATCCTGAGAACAAAGGAAAGACAGCTTTGATGAGAAAACCCACCATCTCGATGACTGCTTTTCCATCCCACTGATAGTCAGAAATCACCCAAAAAGGGTTTTTTTAAATGACCCAAAATACCAACACTGGGACAGTTCCCAGCATTTCTGACACAATCATTTTGCGAGAAACTCAGGCTTTGGTGTTTTGCAAAAGCTTCCTGTCAGTCTAACATGCAGCCAAGGTTGAGAACCACTGACCTAAATAATCCATTCCCTGTTAATTAAGAATTGAAGGTGATTTTAATTAATAAAGAAGATGGAAAGAGATTCTGGGGAACCAGACGTCTAGGTCTTTGGGCAGCCTGGCCTGAGATGTTCCTCGGGGTCCAGCGCACACAGGCTGGGAAAAGGATTCTTCTCCGCCCTGAGTATGGGCCGGGGCCGGGATGGAGTGTGTCCATGGGCCACCAGTGAGTCCGAGGCCCCGGGCTGGGAACTGGGGAGAGCAGGCGAGGGGAGAGATGGGCTCTGCCTGGAAAGGTAAAGGAGGGCTTCTCCAGGTAGGAGGCTTGAACTGAGGCTTTGAAGGAGGCATACAAATTTGCCAGGTGGGAAGCAGAAGGTGCAAGGTTTCCAAGCAGGGGATGGGAAGCAGCGAGCACTTCAGTGCGTGTGACCTAGGGGCTGTCCTGCTAACTCAGCACTCATCGGGCTTCCTGTGTGCCCAGCTCCCTACCAGCCTTTGCTGGTGTGGGCGGGAGGCTGGAGCAAGGGAGAGCTTGGGCCCCACCCTTCAGGCTTATAGTGAGGCTGGAAGACACCAGGTTCAAAGGGAATTTCAAGAGGGCTCCATACAGAGTGAATTCCTAGCAAGGGCTCCTAGTTGGCCTGTATCTTTACAGTTGCTTGGAGGAGGTGAGTTTGGAGAAATGCAGAGTCAAATAGGAGGTAGGTGACATTTCAGGGGACTGTGTAAATAAAAGCCCTGCTTATCTGATGAGTCCGCCCCTGCCATGGCCTGGGGCAAGGGCAGGGCAGGGAGCCCCTTGTGACTGGACAAGGAGGGAAATGGCCTGAGCACAGCAGCACCAGGCCAGGCTGGGACTGGGCAGTAGGTGCCTCCAAAACCGCACTGGGTTGCTTGGGCCCATTCTAAATTTGGGGTGTTGAAGAAGACATTTTAATTTTTAACCTAGTCTGGGTTATGTTCCTCTTTTTTACCAATGCAATTGTAAAATGTAATTTTTAACCTCTTATAAAGGAAGGAGCCCACAAAGGCAAACCTACGCAGAGAAATGCTATTCCCTTGAGGCCGCCCAGTTGGCTGGGATTCTAAATCCCCGGACGCTCTTCTGAGCCCACCTTTAATTAGCTGGGCATTTGGGGGCAAATCACCAAGTCTCATGGAACTTCAGTTTCCCCTTCTGTAACCTGGGAGCAGTGAGCCTCTAGGCAGCACCCCCCAGGGGGCGCCATCCACCTGGGCTCCCTGGAGAACAGTGCCCAGTGAATGTGCAAAAGGGCGGAAGGGCCCTCGAGCGGGGGGAGTGGATGAACTAGGAGTCATGCAACGACTTTTCTTTTTAAGTTTATTTATTTATTTTGAGAGAGAGAGACACCAAGTAAGGGAGGGGCAGAGAGAGAGGGAGAGAGAGAATCCAAAGGAGGTTCTGCACTGCTAGTGCAGAGCCTGATGCGGGGCTCAAACTCATGAACTGTTAGATCATGACCTGAGCTGACATCGGATGCTTAACCGACTGAGCCACCCGGGTGCCCCGAAACCACATTTTAAAAAGCAGCTTCAAGGAGACCATTGGCCTTAGCACATGGGGAAGGGGATTCTGGCTCCTCACACAGCCTCACTGTTCTGTTCCCATACCTCCCATCAAATCTTCCCACTCAAGGAAAGAGCATTGGGTTGCCAATGCTGATGAAACCCTTTGTGGGACCAGCCCGCAGCACTCTCCGTGCACCCCACCGGTGCATGCCCCTGGCTCCTTAGAGATACCCACTGGCCTCTGAGGCCTGGGACCCCGTTTTGTCCATCGCCAACCTGCCGACCCCAACCCACAACTCAGCTTCATCCAGGAACTGCTGCTATCAGAGCATAGGCCATGCTGGTCTGTGGTGCTGAGCCCAGTCCCCAAGCCCCGAACCCCTGGAATTACCTCCGGGTCCCTGTCCCCTGGGACACTCGGTCCAGCTGTCATCTCTCCGCAGAACAGCTGCAGTCAGTCTCGGTGCCGGTGCTGGGGTCCCTAGCCCAGCTCAGGCCACACACTGGCTTCTCCCGCACTCTGGGGGCCATGCCGACCTCTGGTGGCCCCTCTTCCACTTGGCTGTTCCCTCACGAAGCTCCAGTCCCCAGGAATCGTGAGAGTAAGAGCAGCTTCGGTGGGGCCATCTCCATCCTGCAGCAAGGTGGCAGACGGGTGCAATGCCCTCTTCTTGGGAGACCTGGAAAAGCACAGGGTCTTCTGGCATCATCCTCTCAAAAAGTTTTAAGCAGCAGCAGCTGGGCCCAAAGAGTGTGTTGTGGGTTGAATGGTGGCGCTAAGATAAATGCACGCACAACTTCAGAACCTTCCATGGGCGACCTTCCATGGGTCAAGGATCTCCAGATGACATTAGCCTGTATTGTATTTGAGCAGGGCCCTCGCCCCAGGATGAGTGTCCTCATAAGAGACAAAAAAGGAAAAGATGCCGAGAAGCACAAAGACAGCCATGTGACGACTAGGGCAGAGACTGGAATGACACAGTCGCAAGCTGAGAGACGCTAGGGGTGGCGGGGAGCCGGCAGAAGCTGGATGAGGCATAAAGCCCTCAGAGGGAGCACGGCCCTGCTGACGTCCTGATTTCAGACTTCTGGCCCCGAGATCGTGCAAGGATCTATATCTGTTGTTTCAAACCACCCAGTTTGTGGCAATTTGTTACAGCAGCCCCAGAAAATGCATGCAGAATGGGTGTGATCTCCCTCTCTTCCTTTCCCGGTTTGGTAGTTTCCCCTCATTGTATCCATTCCATCCCCTGGCTTGGCCAAAGACCCCATGTCTGAGTAACCAACAACGGCAGGGCCATCTTGCATTTACGGAATGGCTGCTGTGTGTGGGAACTGGGTCTTTGCAGCCCACTGAGCGTGCAGGGCCAGTGTGAGAGGCGGTGTGTGACAGTGGCTCAGGGCGTGGAGGATCTGGATGGCCACTCTCTACTTCTGTATCCCTGGGCAGCAAATTAGCCACCTGCTGCCTCAGTTTCCTTATCAGTAAAATGGGGATGATCATAGAAATGCCCACCTCCTGGGTTGCCATGAGGATTGTGTGGGTGAACCTGTCTGACGCCCGTGGCACCACAGCCAGGACTCTGCGGGCATTGACCGCCATCTTTCCCCATGGTTCAGGTGAGGAAACAGAGGCCCAGGTGGAATATGTCACACTTCCCGCACAGCGAGCAGATGGCCGGGCTGGAGCTGCGCCCCAAGTTTTTCTGACTTTAAAGCAGAAGCACTTTCTAGTCTGACACACACGGTCTCCTTTCCAGGAGCTTCCCAGAGACTTGACATTTAAGCTGTGAGGAGGCATGATATTACCTGAGATGTTTAACAGGGCTTCTCGCCCAGGGGTGGCAGCCAGGGCTGCTTGTAAGTTCACAAACACCACCCTTGGCCACCAGCCGGCAGAGAGCAGAGCCCCCCGGAGCTGGGCTGGGCCCAGGAGGTCACCTTTCTTAAGGAGAACAAAGGCAGAGGAGGAGACCCAGAGGCGCGGCACTGGGAAAGTGAGGTGTGAGCTGGTCTGGGGGAGCGAGGAGGGGGCTAGACACAGGGGTGGGGACGGCCTGGTGGGTGTCATGCCTCTTCCGGTGGCTCAGGGAGGGCCTCTGTCTCAGCATCTCACCCAGCGAGACCCATTTCTGTAACAGCGCGAGAAACAGGTGCTTACAGAGCTGCCGAATGACAGCCCGGAGGGAACTAGGGTGTGAACGCCAGGGTGGAAAGAGACAAGAGACCACAGGCCAAGGAGAACCGCAGTCACGGGAAGTTGGAACCAGTGAAAATGAGGTTTGGGGAATGACATGGCTCTTGCCTGTCAGCCTGCCAGGGGACCTGAAGGTGGGGGCTGCAGCCACAGGCGGGAGAGAGGCTGGGGGAAAACCCATATGGTTGTGGCAAACAATGCTCAGGGTCACGCCCCGCCCAGGGCTCCCCACTCCATCTCCCTGGCACCACCGGCCGCCGTTTCTTACATGATTTGTGACAACATCAGTGTTGGGGGAGGGGTGTGTAATATGCCTGGAAGGAAGTGCCCATGTGTGCCAGGCTTTGCAGGGTCAAGGCTGTGGGTGCTTCACAGGGAAATCTGGAAGCTGTGTGGGGAGAGTGGAGGACTCAGCAAACCGCTTCCGAAGGGCATTTGGCAGGACCTCCCCACCCCGGGAGTCCTTATTAGGCTAACCTACAAATCCTGTCTCTTCTGTTGAGTCAGTGCTATGGCTGACATCTGGGGTCTTCCGACACCAGCTCAGCCAGCAGAAGAGTGAAAAGTTCAGGCAGACAGTGAGTGGTTCTCACACTGCAAGAAGTCCCTAGATTTCCTGGTTTTCACCAAGTCCCACCTGCCATGTTCCTGAGTTGGTGGAATCCACCAGTTGTTTTAACCTAAAGGCACCCATCCACCCCTGGGGAAGAAAGGAGGCAAGAGAAACGGGATGGGCTGGAGTGAGGGCAGGGGGAAGATGGGCAGAGATGGGGCAGATTCAGGTTTTTTCATAACACAACCTGAATTTCTTTCTCCTCTGTGCACATACACATAGAAACTTACTTTTTTTTCAAACATTTTTAAGTTTATTTTTGATGGAAAGAGAAAGAGCAGAAGCAGGGTAGAAACAGAAAGAGAAGGGAGAGAGAATCACAAGCAGGCTCTGCACCGACATGGGGCTTGATCTCATGAACCGCAAAATCATGACCTGAGCCAAATCAAGCGTCAGACGCTTAACCGACTGAGCCATCCAGGTGCCCCGGAAGCTTATCTTTTAGCCTTCACGTGGGGGGTGGGGGCATCTGTTTGTCCCAGTTATTGAGTCCTGTGACCACTCCCAGCAGCACATGGGATGCCCGGGGGCACCAGGGTCACTAAGCGTAAGCAAGTAGGTCTCACTGTCTGGGCACTAGGGCATCCTCCTAAGCGGCTTGCCTTGCAGGGTTGGTTCTGTTCACCTTCTTCCTTCGGGCAAGTGCATTCTGGCTGTGGGTGTGGGACAAGTCTTCATACACAGCACATCTCTCTCAGTGTAATCTGTCATGGAATCCTCTCCGGTTGGCCCAGAGGACGGTCCCCGCCAGCCCGAGTGGCAGTTCCGGCCGTGCTACCAGAAAGAGCGAGCCTGAACAGTAAGGATGATAGCAAGCACTTAACCTGTTACCTGCAGCATTAACTCATTCCGTCTCTGCAGCAGCCCAAGGAAGGGGGGACCATTATCTTCATCCCCATTTCATGGCAGGGGGCTTCAGTGAGCTGTCCCAACCCCCACTGCTCATCAATAACAGGGCAGGGATTGGAACCAGGGCCAAATGGGCCCTCTCTGTGCTCTTGACTCTACACACAGCACCTCTCACAGCACATTAGGGAGAGATTTTAGCAGTCAGAGTAATACATCCTTTACAGAGCATTCATTGACAGCATCCCTGAATCATGATGGTCCGGCCTTCACTTGAATGTATCCAATGATGGGTGGCTCATTACTTTGACAGGAGACCGGATCCAATTTTCAACAGTTTGAGTTTCTGTAAAAGTCATTTGGATGGTGAGTCCCAAACTTGCCTCCCTGCATGACCTGCTGCCCTGGTTCCGTTTCTGAAGCCCCTGAAAACAAGTCCATTCCTTCTGCCTGATACCCCTCAGATATTTATTTGCAGGCCATCCCATCTCCAGGACTGCAGACTTGAATTGCACAAGAGTGGGGTCTCCTGGGCTCTTTCCTTGCCGAAAGCTCCCACACCCCTTGCCTGTCAGGTCCAGACCTGCTGGACATGCTCCCATTTGCCAACATGCTTCTCAGCCTCAGATGCTCTCCATCCCTTAGGCTTGGAGGGTTGGAGACATCCCACTGTGGCCCTGCCACTCCTGGTCTTTGGCCTCATGGGTAGGGTAAGGGGCTGGCGCAGGAGCTCTGACGTTTTCCCAGCTCTGACATTCCGGGTTGTATCTGGGGTGCAGTACCACCTGCCTCTGTCCTGTCCTGGTCCCTGGTGCTCCACTTCCGCCCCTCGTGCCCTCCTGGAGGTGGGTCGCAGTCCTGTCTGAGCTGAACAGCCAGAGCAGCAGCAGATGCTGCAGGGGCCAAGGCCAGAGGACGCTGCAGGTGCTGAGATTCTGGGAGTAGGGATGGGGTGGGAGAGTCACAGTGCCCCCCTCCAGCTGCTGGCTGCCTGGCCTTCTGAATTTCTTACTTTCTTTCTCTCTCTCTCTCTCCCTCCCTCGGGGAATCCCTCTAAGCTGCAGACAGGAAACAGCCTCTTAAGTTGTTATTAAATGGAAAACACTTGGCACCTTTTCACAGTTGGTTTCCGTTGCATGGGAGAGGGGGAGGGAGGACATTGTGTATCCCTAGCTGTACTGTCCAGACTCCATGCCCCAGGGACCAAACTGGCTGGGGCAGGAAAGTCCCAGGTGAGGTCCTGCAGGGAATGTGGGTGGGTAGGGGTGTGCTCTGCCAGCTGTGGGGACATGCCTGGTGAGAATTCAGAAGGAAGGGACAGGCTCTGGGGTTCCCAATCTGTCAGTGGAAGGAGGAAAGGGCCCACACTGTGTCCATTTTATAGAGGAAGCCGGAGAGGAGAAAAGACATATCAGAAAGGGCAGGGTGTAGCTCTTCTGCCGCCCCCCCCCACGTCCCACCCCCCATGCCCTGCAGCATTGTGCCTACTTCTTTGCTGGTATTGTTTTCACTGGGTAGGTTTTTCCTCTTTGGACTTCAGGCTCCCGAACCTGGTTCTCCTGTTTCATTGGTCTTATATGACCCACTTTTATTTGGATATTTAGTTTTCTTTAGTAATGGAATAAGTATGCACACCGAAAAAAAAACCCCAAAAACAGCTTGACTGTCACCTACATCTGCGTTTGACCCCACCCCATCCCACACCCCTGTCCCCCAAATCTGGACCTGCCCTCTCTTCCCTCTGTTCCATCCCAACCAGCCCACCTCTCTGTGGACTACCACTAGGCTTTCCCTCAGCTCTGGGAATGGGAAGGCAACCCTTGAGCCTCCTATGAATTGGATCATCTTGGGAACTTAATTGCCCCAGAGATCCTGAAGCTGTCAGGTATCCGATCTGAGTCAAATCATAGGTGGGTCAGGAGAGCCCAAGTGTTTTCGGTCAGACATCTCTCCAGTGCCTCCGATCATTAGTATCTTATTGTTGGGTGCCTCCAGAAACAAATGAAAGTGAAGTAGTTTACTTGGGGGTGCCCTTAGGAGGCGCTGGGAGAGAAGCAGGGCAGTGAGAACAGGAACTGCAGGAAGCCAATCTGAATCCCCCTTTGCCACGTAACCCAGAGGGTTAGGGTGTGGGTACACTGGGATGCTTATCCACCAGCTCCCATCCAAGATGGGTTGCAAGGGGAGGTAATTTCTCAGCATTTCCGGTCTGCCCACTTGAGCCCAGTGAGTTCCTGTGCCCAGAGAGAGCCATTAGGCAGAGTCACAGATGCTTGGAGCAGGAAGCCATCAATATGCGTTGAGATGCTGAGCAATGAGGAATATGAGCAGCTCACCAACGGGGTCTGCTGCAATTAATTAATCTATTTATTCATCAGAAATTGAAGGTCTGGTTAGACCAGGGCTTTACCAGGCCCTGGTGAGAGAGTGATGAAATAGACACTAGTCCTTGCTCTGAAGGCTCTCACAGTCTAGCGGAGGGGACAGACGTGTTTGAGATCATTAGAATGCAGTGTTGTTAAGTGTAGCAGAGAGACCTGAGCTGGGAGTTTACACAGCCTGGAGTGGGCATAAGGGGAAGATCTGGGAAGGAGTCCTGCAGTGTAAAGCCCAAGTTTACACTGAAGGACGTTTAGGAGTTGGCCAGATGACTAGGTCAGGCCATTGTTCTGGGCAGAGGATATGGTGTGAGCAAATAAACACACCTTGGCAAGAAGTGGTGTGAGGCAGGTAGGGAGCGTGGAGTGGAATAAGTAGCCTGGCTTCCAACTTTGGGCAGAGAAGGGTTTTCTACACAGCTAGGCAGGGGCGTGGGCCTGGGGCACTAGTGCCCACGAGAAGCTGCCTCCAATCCTGTCCTCCGGCCAAGCCAGGGTTAACACTCATGGCTTTGGCCCTCTTTCTCTCTTCATTGGTAAATGAAATCATTTCTTGGTTTAGGCTGAGGTACCCTCCGCTCTTTATAGTAATTATTGCTCGATCAGTAAATGGAAAGGTTTTAATTTCACAAGGGTATGTGCAAACTGCGCGTTTTGCATTTACTCAGCCTTAATCGATACTGGAACAGGATTAAGAGGCCCCAGCAAGTCTTGCGATCTTACCTAAGCTAATAAAGAACGAGCCTACAGATCTACAGACAAGACTTTAGCGAATGTACTTGTAGATCGCTGGTGACCACATTTTTCTGTCTTGTATCAAATTTTCTCTAGTTTATTCAAGTATTGACCAGAAGCCTGTGTTTCTTAGAGGCAGTGGCAGTCTATCATTGCTGCTGTAGTTTAGGATTTCATGTCATCTTCTTTCAAGTCACCCAATTACCTTAAATCCCGATCTCAGGCCTGATCCCCAGCAATCTCCATCTGCTCTCCTGCTTTGTTTTTCTCCTTAGCACTTGCCACCTTCTATAATACTCTTTATTTTATTTGTTTATCTCATTCATTCTGTCTTTCCAAACTAGAATGTGGGCTCTGTGAAGGCAGGGATTATTTCATCATTAAAAAATATTTTTTAACATTTTTTATTTTTTGAGAGAGCATGAGCAAGGGAGGGGCAGAGAGAGAGACAGGGAGTCACAGAATCCGAAGCAGGGTCCAGGCTCTGAGCCGTCAGCACAGAGCCCGATGAGGGGCTCAAACACACAAACCGTGAGACCATGACCTGGTTGGAGGCTTAACCGACTGAGCCACCCAGGCGATCCAGGGATTATTTCATCATCGTTGCTCATTGCTGTTTTGTCTCATTTGTTCACTGCTGTGTTCCCAGAGGCTAGAATAGTGCCTGGCACATGCTAGAAACTCAATAAATTATTTGCTATTGAAAGGAATACAATCACCTGGTACAGTTGTTGTACGCACAGTATGTGCAGTTTCTAACATCATTTTTGGCTCTAAAATTCTGTGTTTCCATATGCTTGGTATATAGTGTATGCTTCCTGAATGCCTGGCTGGCTGATTAAACAAATGGCCGAATCAAGTGTTACATTACAATGGTGGAAAATGATGTCCTTGTTCCCTCCACCAGCCTTCCACAGACTCAGCTGGACAGAAGGAAGGAGGCGTGGAGAGCAAGCGTATATTCTCTGCCCTATCTCTCCAGCACATGGCCAATTTTTAAAATAGCATTTAATGGCCATTGCATAAAGATGTCACTGCATCAGCGCTGGCCCCAAGCGGCTGGGGGGCTGTGAAGCCCCCTCTTCTTTCTGTGGCGATCCCTCTAAGGGACCACAGAGGGGGGTGCTTCCTGGCCCAGCTCACCTGCTTCATTTGTAACCCAACTCCCTGGATAGGGTGTTCTGCTAAATACAGCGTCTCCCTTATCTGCCTCTCCTATGGTAATGCTCTTGCTACACAAGCCAGACAATTAGAGGTAATTGGGATAATCGGCATTTATTATGGCAATTTGCATTTCTACAGCAGGCAGCACAGAACTTACCACCCGGCTTGGGAATGCGCTTTTTTGGATCCGGGCTGAATTCAGCTCTCCATTCTAAAGCACATTTTAGAACCCACAGGATTTGTCCCTTCTTTGCTCACCCGCGGTCCTTAGGGCTGCATTAGATGGGAGTCTCACCAACCAATCAGAAGGGAGCATGCAAATTAGGGTCTGGAAATTAGGGAAGCCTCCTTCCGTCACCTGGGGAAGGGTGTACCTGCTCCAAGGAGCACTTGGGTCTGTGGCCAGACCCCCCGTGACTGAGTTTTCGCTACATTGAGCAGATGTTTGGCTTAATTGACAGAATTGTTTCACCGTCTCAGCCGAGTAACCCAAAGCTCGAGCCTGCTGTTGGTAGGAACCCTGAGCACAGGAGCCCCTGTGAGGGAACAGCTCCGCACAGGGACCCACAGTGGCGCTTCTGTACTGGTCCCCGTGCCCGTCTGCAGCTGCCTTCTCTTCCGCAGTGGGGACGCCTCCCTCACGCGCAGCTTCCCTGCTCCTGCCTCTGTGAACGACCGCAGCGTTGTGCGGTGATTCTAATGGCAGCTTCCAAAGTTGGAGTCTCTCCTCCTGCGCTTAGCTGCGTGACCATGAGCAAGTTGCTCCACCTCTCTGTGCTGCAGTTTCTCATCGTCCAAGTGGAGATAACCATCGCATCCGACTTGTCGGGTTGACAGAAGAATCAAGATCATGTGTGTGGGTCCCCTTGCTGAGTGGCCCGAGACAAGTGTGGGATGATCTCATGAAAATAGCCCCCTCCAGCCATGGCACATGCCTTGTTCTGCATCTTCTCCAACCCATCTGCACGTTACAAAGTGCCAAGTGTCCCCAGAGAAGCACATGTAAAAGTGCTTAGGGCGTTTGGAGAAGGGAGCCATCGATCTGGTCAAGGGGGGCATGCTGGTTTTTTTGAGGGGAAAGAGGTGGTATTAGTTCTGGGCCTTGAAAAACGGAGAAGATGGGACCTGCAGAGACAAGGTGGAGGACATTAGGAAGCAGGGGAAAGTGGGATGTGCATGAAGAGAAGCTCATTACAAAGGGCACGGGTTTGTATCTGTACCTGATGGATCTCTATTTACGTAACAAAGACCGTGTTTACAATTACCTGCAGCTGACCAGGGAGTGACCTCACACACAGCATCCTGGAGTCCCTTGCTCTATTTCATCTCACCCTGGGCAGGGAGACCCAGGGAACCGTCACCCCCTACAATGGCAACCCCTCGGGTCCAAGACTTTACTCCTGTGACAGCCCCATCACAGTCTTTATCCACTTGGCTAAGAATGTGGTGGCCATGGTGGGGGCGCCTGGGTGGCTCAGTTGGTTAAGCGTCTGACTTTGACTCAGGTCATGATCTTGTGGTCTGTGAGTTCCAGCCCTGTGTTGGACTCTGTGCCGACAGCTCAGAGCCTGGAGCTTGCTTCGGATTCTGTGTCCCTCCCTCACTCTGCCCCTCCCCTGCTCATGCTCTCTCTCTCTTTCTCCCGAGAATAAATAAGCATTAAAAAAAATAATAAAAATAAATGAAAACGTTAAAAATTTTTTTAAAATGTGGTGGCCAAGAAGCAGAGACAATTTCCTTGGATTGCTGGGGGAAATGAAGATAGTAAGATGGTGGGGCCCGCAGATTGCTAGACCCTTCAGGGTCCTCCTGCCACCTGCCTGCCTAGGAGAGAGGCCTGGCTGTCCTTGTACCCGGGCTCACGAACGAGAAAGATTGATATCATAGTTGTTGGTCCCGAGGGCTCTTGGAAAGCAGGTGGGAAATAAAGTAAAACATTTACTGCAGCTTCTTTTTACCCAGTATATTTGTTAGGATATAGGTAAAATGACTGTAGCAGAGTCCGCAAAGAGAGTGGCTTAAACAGCTCGGAAGTGTATTTGACTTTCATGTAATGCGCTAGCTGGTTCAGGCTGGCAGGGCAGCTATGATTGACAAAGTCACTCAGACCCGGGTTCCTTCTTTCTTGAGGCTCATCCTCCCCTTGGGTGTGGAACTCACCTGCAGGGCTATAGCTTGTAGAGAGCGCGTTGCTTTCCGGCACGTGAGAATTGGAAAGAGGAACATGATCTCTTTTTAAAGCCCTTTAAAGCTGGGGATATAAAAATTGCACTTGTCATCTCTGCACACTTTTCTTTGGAGGACACAAGGTCTCATTGTCACACCTTACCCTCTGAAGGGCTGGGAAATACAGTCTTTGGCTGGCACCTTGTACCCAGTAAAAGCTTATGGGAAGGATGGGGTCTATGAGCATAAAGAAGCAGGGTGCTTTGTGTTTCTGTTCAATTTGTTGGGGGAATAGAAGAAGTTGGGAGTTATTTCATGTTGCTCTGGACCATCACCTACCTAGTGGAGCCAGGACTTGAACCCCAATGTGTAGATTGCTGTGGACATCTCTGAGCTGAGCTCTACAGAGAACATGTGTTGCTGAGCCCTTTGGGCTTGTGCCACTCCTAAAAAGTACCTCATTTTATGAGAATGCTCACTGTCCAGCCCCCCTTGCCCCCTCATGCATAAAAGGCATCCTTGCTTGCATGGAGAAATGGCATAGAGTGACAATGAGGCCTCCATTCTGGTGAAGTTTCTGCCCATCCCCCGATCTAACCTGACACTTGTTCATGTTTGTAAAGCAGTTATCTGTACTTTCATCATTCCTCACAGGTGCCCTAGGCTGAAGGCCGGGCAGGTTTCCCCCACATGTTCTTGAAGAGAAGACAGGCTCAGAGCAGTTAAGGGGTTTATTAGTTAGCACAAGCTAGTTATGCTTCAGTAACAAGCAGCCCCAATCTCAGTACCTCAACACAACAGAGGTTTACTTCTCATCCTCACAAAACCCACTGGCGGCCTGAGCAACCCTCCAGGGCAACCATCCTCCATGTGGTCCATTAAGATCCAGGCCTCTAATGGTTCTGTCTTCCTGTTGTTTCACCATCAAAAACACACAGCCTCCTTGGACTCGTGGCCGGGCAAGAGAGGCACCAGATAATCATGTCTGACAGTGACACACTTTGTCTGCTCATATGCCAGAGTTCACCCCATAGAGAGTGGTACTATCATCTTGACTAGTGAAAGCACTAGCTGTTACGGCTTTGATAGCTGATGTGGCTAATTCTGGGTCATCATTAGCTTGGGGTGTCCGTAGGATCATAAGAACAAATAAATAACATGGTTGACCCAGGATGTGGTCTTCCTTGGACCTGTGATGTTGACTAGCTGTGACTCTGCCCTTGAGAATAGCTGCTACCATAAATGGAAGCAGCCTGACCTGTACTGTCTGACATGCACTGACATTACATAGGAGTTCCAGTCTGTGCCCTGCCTTCTGTCCCCAGAAGACTTTCACTGGGGAGGTAAGACTGGAGCCTTTGGAAGTCCTCTCAGAGTTTCTACTAATGTGTCCAGGCTTTTTCCTGTGCTTCTGTTTCTCCTTATGTAGGAGGGAAAATAATGGTGATCTCTATAGTGATTTGGGGTGTTCATAAAATTGTTTTCACTCAGAGAGGTACCCTTGGAAATGACAAAACAAAGGAGTGATTGTCCTTGGAAGGTTGTCCACGAGCAGCCTGTGGAGTTACTCATTTTTAGTATGGAAAGGATCAGTGATATGTCTCCTCATCTGTCTGTGGCCAGAGTGGCCCAGACCCAAAGGTGGATCCCCACAAGTCCTTCCTCTTGTACTCTGGGATATCCTACAAGGGGCCTCTTGACTCGCCTGGTCACTTAAGAGCTACGCATGTGACTAGGGAGTGGAAAAAAGCCTGCATGTTTTGAACAAGGTGAAGTTCACACAAACATGCTGCTTGGCACTCTTTCTCTGTCTCGTAATTGTTAGGGAACCAAGATCAACAATGTACCACTGAATTCTGGTAATGAAATGTCTGCTCTCCCCAACACAGGCCTCATGGCCAGTCCGGAGAGATGCTCATTAAGTGAAAAGGCTGATAATTCAATAACTGCAGGGCCAGACATAAGCAGAAGATGCTTATTCCTTGGGGAAAAGCATGCCTTGCTCTTCCCTCTAGTTTTCTACCATTTGCTGACCACCCCCACCCCCAAACCCAAGCTGAGGCTGGTTTAGCTTCTTAGGTAGGGTGTATACTGCAAGTCTCAGGAACTGGAACTTGTGCAGGAAGAGTGTATCTGGAAATCTCCAGCCTCCTTTCATGAAGCAGATACAGTCAGACAAGTAATAGCCTGAGATCCAGTGAGGTCTTGCTTCTCACCAGCTTCTAGAACGGGGGTTCAACTTTGGGGGAAATCACCTTCACCTTAGAGAGTCTGATGAAAGCTGCGGATGCTCTTCCCAGAAAAATGCATGGTCACACAACATTCAGCACACACTTTCAATAAGTTCCCAGGTCCCAGAAACCCTTCCTGTGCTAGATTATGTCACATATTCTTGTTCCCTTGGGAGCACTTTCCTTCTGTTTAGAAAGAGCAATGACAGTAAAGCGAAGAGTAATGTGGGTGGACATGTCTTGATGCTATCTTTGAGATGCATAGTATCTTTAACTCACATCTATGCACATCTAAATGTTGTGCATCCTTCAGGCCTCCTAGCAAAGCCTCTGAAATTCTTCCCTGGTTCTCCTTCCTGTCCATTTTCTGAGAGCCCAAAGAACACTGCATCTCTAATGATGACAGCTTTTTTCTTCTTACATTAGATGCTTATACACCTTCTGTTCTCTCTAAAGACCATTCCCTGGAGTTGGGGACCAGCCATATTTGTTCCATTGCTGGGTGTCCCTTAGCACCTACTTGCAGTCTCTTATACATAGTGAGTGCTCAGTAACTGCTCTCTAGATGAATGGATGGATGGCGAATGAGTGTCCTCACTTGGGGACTGCCCAGTCTGCCCACAGTGGGATGTGCCTGGACATTGACAAACACCACCCTCTTGGCCTTCCTTGCAGGCTTCTGACACAGTTGCATCTCCAAGCACACCTACTCGGGGACACAGACAAGTCTGTCCCCATGAGGAAATGCCCCTCCCTCCCTTGCAATATCCTCAGGGGCCTTTGACATTTAACTCCAGTGCAATTTGTTTGTTTTTCACCCGAGTTGAAAATACCAACAAATGTCACCCGCCTTCGCTCCTCTCTCCTGACATGTGACTTTGATGGGCTAGGAGCTTGCAACACTAATGAGCATCTCAGGTCTCCAGAAACTAGCAGGGGGGTGCAGGGCTCTGGGTAGGTAAGAGGCTGGTTCCTGTAGGAGAAGAGTGATCACAGAGTTAGGGATGGGGGCAAGGATGCCTGCAGAGGTGGGTGGTGGGACAAGGAGGTAGGAGAGGACAGCCCTTCCTTCTACCGGCACCACCGAAGGGAAAGATGACTTGATAGTCTGATGCCGCTCACCGTCCTGAAAGACTTTTCCACATGGCCCAGAAGGTCATCTGATTGTTTCCTGCATCTGGATCAGCTCCTTCTGCCCACCACCTCCCTTTCTCAGGATGGAGCTGGGATGCTACCTTATACTTTTCAGAAGTCATATCAGTTAGAAGTAGATCTCATTGTGAGTGATCAAGCAAAACAGAATAAAAGTGGTCTAAATGAAAACAACTTTTAGTTCTCTCTTATGCAAATGTGCAGAGTGAATTCTATGTTTGAGTGGATAGCATTTCACCAATGTTGATGTCCTGTTTTGACAATGTACAATGAGTAGGTAAGATGGGGAAAGTGGGGTGAACAGTCTATGGGAGCTCATACCATTTTTTAAATGTCTTCTGGATCGTAAACTACTTTCAGAAAATTATAAAAAAAAAAAACCCAAACCTGCAGGGAGTACAGGGCTATGTGATGGCACCATGGTACCCAGGCTCCTTCTATTTTGTTGCTTTGTATCCTCAACAAAATAATCCATCTGCTGGACCTCATAGGTGCTCAGGTCTCCCTGTGCATCTATTTTCCACTTGTTAGGAAAGAAAGAAGGTTAAAGAAGGGTATGCCTTTGCTTCAAGGAAACCTCTACAATATCACCTACTACTGGTTTATTTATAGCCCACTGGCTAGAACTTGGTCATCTGACCACACCTGCGTACAAGGGAAGCTGGGAAATGTAGTCCTTATTCTGCATGGCCTCTAAAGCAAATAAGACTTGGGGCTTCTTACTGGGGAAGTAGGAGAGAATGGATATTAGAGGACAACCAGGAGTCTCTGTACTGTTACTCTTTTTATGAAGAGCACAGCACTGGGTATCAAGGAAGGCCTGGTTGATTTGATTGCCCTTCCAACTGTCCAACCAAACTTGCCCGTTACCTCTCCCAACTACACCAGAAAGTTGCCCTTGTTTCTTTCCTTTAGTCAAATAGACTCATTTCCCCTTCCTTGGTCTACAGAGCTGCCACCCCATCTCTCAGCTCTTTGTGGGAACTTCGGCAGAGGCATTCAACTTCCCTGGCTCTGCTGTCTGTCAAACAGCAGGAGACACTTAGGTGATGTGAATTAGGAGAAATAATCAGACTCTTCCAGCCTCACAATATCTCCAAATACCACCCCCCGAAAGTCAGGGGATAGTGCCTAAAATTTCATTAGGGACTCAGTCCCTTGAGTAAGGCAGTGCAGAATTCTCATTTCACACAGTCAGGCATTAGTATTTTAATCATTGATTTATTTGATCTTATTGAGCGTTGCAGAAAAAAAAAAAAGATTCTGAAAGGTTAGGACTGGAAGAGGGTTTGGAGATCTCATGGCCTCCCAAACGCCCTTCTTTTTGTACATTTGAAGCAGCTATGCGTAGTAGGAGAACGTGGACAGCTGTACTCACACCCTGTCAGGGGCAGCTCCCTTCTGGCTTCAGATTTCCTCTGTTCTCCTGAGGCTGGGTGAGGTGGGGCCTCGAGGGGAGAACTGGCTTGCTGAGCTCACTAAACCCCAGGGGTTGCTGGAGAGACAAGTGTAAGGCTGAACCAAACAGACGCCATGACAGGCTTTGTTTCCCCTCTAAACTAGAAGGCCTAAGGTCAGTCGCTCTGGAACCATTTGGCCATTTGGCGGTTATATATTACCCGGGGCAAAAGCAGACCACTGCGGTATCCAATCAGGAAAGCCCAGCTACCTCACCCCACATTCCTAAGGGTGAGACCTGCAGATGTGAACTCTAGATAGGACCCTGTTACCTAGAGTTAAAGTTAACCCCATAGTCACCAAACAAGACCCTGAACTCGCTCTGTAATTGGTTAATTTCAAAGATACCCTAAATGTTGTAATTGGGTCCTGCCAAAAGTAACGGACGCTCTGAACAGTGTGTATGGTTAGAGCTGCTGCCAATACTGTTGTACCATTATGATTGGGTCACTGTACCTATGTCACTATTTCCTGTAACTCCCCCTTCCAAACCCCATAAAAAACCCTACTCAGCCCTTGCTCGGGGCTCTCAGCACAGATCCACTGCGTTGGTGAAGGCTGTGAGACCGAACTTAGGCCCGGCGAGCCTAAGCCGTAATAAAACTGCCCTTTGCTTTTACATGCGTGCCTCGGTCTCCCTGGAGGTTTCTGGTTTTGGGGTGATATTAAAATCTTGGGCATTACACAAGAACCTCACTGCCTCAACCAAGCCTTGATCCAGTTTCTCCCATTGATAACAGAAAAGTGTGAGCCCCTACCCCAAATCAGCAAGCCCCCTGAATCCCGAGGCCATGTGATTATTGTAAGAGGAAGCATTCACACACCTGTGTGAAGGACACTGTCCAGGGACACCTCGACCTCTGATCTCTCACCTGCTTATGCTCTAACACTGGGACACCCTGACCTTAGTCATGTCAGGGTGGGGCCTCCCCACCCAAAAACTGGGGTGAGCTCCCCATTTCCTCTCCATGGAATGCTTGACAATAAAGTGACTCTGCTGTTTCACTAGAACCTTGTGTATGTCTCACTGGTTGACTCTCCTGGAGAGTATACATAATCAGTTCTAAAGTCCCAAGACCCATGGTGCCCACGATGTTCTCTGAGAGCCCAGAAGGACCACTGAACACCTCTCCGAGCCTCACTTGTGTCATCTGTAAAATAGGGGTATTTACCATACTCCCCACAAGGTGTGAATGGAGAGTGAGAGGTTAAAGCATAAAATGTTTAGCAGGTAGTTACCAGCAGGCAAGTGTTCACCATGAGATCTACATTTGAAGAGCCAGAATTATTGAAGCCAATTGCAAGGTGTTTAGCCTGCAGAGAAGTTCACAGAAGAATAGAGGTGTGGGGGCAAGCTTTTAAAATGTTCTTGAATCCCAGGTCCCCACTTAGTGGAGGTAGAAGACAGGACCACACATTGATGGCTGTGCCTATGGTGAGGCAAAAGGTAGCCAAGTTTCGAGGAAGAGACACTGGGGTGAGGCTCACTCCTGAGTCTGTACCCAACATGACATCACAGAACCTTTAAAGTTAATGAGAGCCCATCTTTACACAGGAGAAACTGAGCCACAGGGTGAGAATGTGCTTAGCCTGAGGTTAATGTGAAATTCAGTGGGGGGATCTGCCCCTTGCAAAGAGGAAGTATAAATACAGTGTTCCTGAAGAAGTACTCTCATGGTGAAGAAATAGAAGGATTTGTTACCAAAGACCTCCAGTCTGAGGGGAGACAGCTCTGTCTTCTAGGAGCATCAGTTTGAGGGAGGAGACATAGCCCTGACTCAGCGACCCCAGTCTGAGGGGGGAGATAGCCCTGCCTTCAGGGAGCCCCCATCTAAAGGGAAGACACAGCCCTGCCCTGAGGGAGCCCAGTCTGAGGGGGATGACAGCTCTGCCCTCAGGGAGCCCCAGTCTGAGGGGGGAGACACAGTCCTGCCCTCAGGGAGCCCCAGTCTGAGGGGGGAGACACAGTTCTGCTTTCCTGTATGTTTGAGTTTGAGGCGGGAGGCAGGGCAGATTTTGCTTCTATCATCTGTCAGCTGCCTCCCACACCTCTCCCTCTTGCCTCAGTGCTGGGTCTATCTGGCCTTTAATAGATTGCAGTCTCCTAGAGAACAGAGAGGAACTATTTATTCAGACTCTGTATGGAGCCCAGCACAGCAGGTGCTCAATAAATATTTATAGGTGCTAATGATTTAGCACACTAAATACACATAACCTAAGTGACAGAAGTGTAATAAGCATAGCACACAGCAGCTGTGCCAGCAGCCATTGGTAGTAAAGAGCAGGGTAGAGAAAGAGTTACCAACAAACCGGAAGCCATTAGAGAGGGGGGTGGAGGGTCCCCTTTTTCTGTGGCCTACATAGCAGTAGCAGAAAGCACTTTCAGTAGGTGGAGCGGGGCTTCATTATGACTCCTGGGATCTTAGGCACCTTTGCGTTTGAAGGTTCCTCCACTAAAGAAAAAAAAAAGTTTCTGCCCCTTCCCTGGGCCTGGAGGCATCCGATACCTAAACTACCCCCAACCTGACTTTGGAATGGGAGCAGCCAGTTTGGAGAAAGCTTTCAAGCACGGCTTCCTGACCCCAGCTTTACATACATTAACTTCTACCCACGTGACCTACAACAACAGAACTTCTTCAGCTAGTGGCAGAGGTCCCTGGGTATGCAGAATTCTAGAGTATGTTTTATGCTTTAGCTTTCTATTTCAGTGACAATCTCAAATCCGTTCTTTACCAAAGACTCTTTTGTGAATAGCCGGTTGTGACTTAAAGACGATCACAGAATAAGAATCATAATGGGCGACCCTGTTTTGCGATTTCACTATGTGCTCAGCTCTGCCTTACGTGTGTTTTACACGGAGTGACCTCATTGGTCTTCACAACTCTATGAAATTATCCAGTTTCACAGACAAGGAAACCAAAGCCCTGCGAGGTCAAGCACTTGCCCATGATCACATGCCAGGAGGAGTCATGAGGTGACGGGGCTGGAGAGTCTGTGAGCTTCCCACCAGCCACCTTGCCTCTCAGTCAAGCTTCATAAGACAGCACTTCTCAAATCAGGACCTCCACAAGGATCTTCCCTTAAAAGTTTTCTGTAATTACTCAGCTGTGTTAGACTGCCACAACACCCTGAATCTGTGTTCTTCTAGAACGTTCTCAGTAAGACAACCATCCCTAGCTGCTGAAATCCTACCACCTATCCATAAGGCCCCAATCAGTACTATCTTCTTCCAGAAGTAGCCCATTGCCCTAGTTAGTAGGAAAGTCTTCTGAAGAATTCCCATAGCATTTTGCCATTCTTCTATCTTGAGATCAGCATTGTTTGTGGTGCAGTAGGGCTTATCTGGGTTGGGATTTCAGCTCCGCCTTTTACTTTTGTCTTAACTCATTGAGCAAGATATGAAAGCTTCCTGAACATCAGTTTCTCCATCTGTAAAATGGGCAAGTAATATTACACTATCAAATGGTTTAAATGAGATAACATGTAGAAGGAGCCAGACTCACCAGACACACTGTCGACACTCCCTGCCACCTTGCTGGATTACAGTTATCTAGGTAGTTATTTGTAAGCTCCTCCTGAGAAGAGGGGGGATGTCCTGTCCAGTTCTGTCCACACCAATGTCCCACATGTCCTTGTGCAGCAGGCACTCAGCAGAAGCCTGGCTAAATGACTGGGCCCCTGCTGCTGAGTCATTCAGGTCCCCTGTCTGGGGGCGTCAGGGTGGGGTGGAGGGTTGTAGGAGGGAGGAATTGGCTGCAATCTTCTGGATCTCTACTCCAGTCTCCAGGGAAGAAGACAAAGGAGAGAAGAAGGAGAGGCAAAGAAGACTGGTAGAGACAGAGGGGAGTGGGGAAGGGTAGAAGGTTATGGAGAGAAAGGGGGACAGAAGGAAAAAAGGAGAGAAAGGGAAGGCAGAGATGAGTCTGTAAACTGAAACATAAAAAAGAAAGAAAGAAAAAAAAAGAAACAGAAAACTTGTGGGGTTTTCAGAATTGAAGACAGAAAGGAGACTTCCATTTCCCACGCTTGAGGGGCTGGGGTGATCGTGTGGCCGAGTCTTCATTGCCCCCACCCCCCAATCTCTTCCAATGGGCTGAAAATGTACTTGAATAGATGACCCCCTTCAACACACACACACACACACACACACACACACACACGCACACATGCACACACACATGCACACACACACACAGAACCAAATTGCCCAGACGAGGAAACTGAGACACAAAGAAGAGAAGGGGCTTGCTGGGGTCCAGGGCAGGGCCCAGATGGGGACCTGGGGCTCAGAAACCCTGTACCACACTCTTTCTGCTCGCTAGTCCTTACGTGGGAGTCAGGATGCTCACATTCCAACATGAAGAAAGACAATATTACAAATGCAGAGAGCAAATCCCAGGGTAATGGAGCCTGGTGTTTGCAATAAAAATTTAAATGTGCCGTCCTGGTGGTGACAGTGACTTTTATCTGATCAGCCTGTCAGCACTTAAGAAGACCGGCACTGTAAATGGCAAAACCAAATTGAATTCATATTTACTGCCCTTGAGTCTGTGGGGTTTATTGCTTCCAATGGATTAATCTCTTCTCTTTCTCCTCTTCCTCCTTTTCTCACCCGCCTCCCGCTTCCTCCTTGTTTTTCTTGCACTTCCAAATGGCCTTATTATCTGCCAACCCTTTGGGAAAGTTGAAAGGAGAGAAGGGCGCTCTTTCAGAGTGCAGTTTGTTTTCTATCTGCGCCTCCAAGCAAACTCTCCCCAGCCCTGCCCTGTGCCGGGGGAGGCTAACCTGTGTGGCAGCTTCTTGCAGGCCTCCTGGCTCTCTGGCTTCCTGGCTTGGCTGCTGGAAGGTACCAGAAGGTACTCCAAGGTGAGAGGGCAGCAGTGCGGGAGGCACTTACTTCCTGGGCCCGCTCCCTCCCGGCCTGCAGTCTGTCCGTGGATGTGTCCTCTACGCAACCCGCAACTCCTGATGGCTACTCTTCTCCCATGGCTATACCGCCTTCCTGAAACTGCCCTCTGCCTTTACCCCTTCAGGCCTGGGGGCAAAAGGGCAAAAGCCTCCCCTCTGTTGCCAGTCCCCGGTGCCCCTTCCAAGGCTCCCCTCACCCTGCACACACCCCTGCACATCATCCCTTCACTAAACTTCCTTCAGGCAGCCCTTAGACTCTGTCGGCTGTTTCCTCCAAGGGCCCTGAGGGATAACGTGTCCCTGCCCCTTGTCCCCAGAACTGGGAGGACACAGGAGAGCAACATAACGAAGGGACAGGAAGGAGGACCTTGTTCCATTTGCTTATTACAGAGTGGGAGGCAACCTTTTGTCTTTTATGGCTTTTCCTTAGGCCTTCTGTCTGCTAGGGAATTTGTGGGGGATAGAGGACAGCAAAAGTAGCCCCAACTGAGAAGTCCTTTTGCTTTTGTGTGTTGCCTTATAAGTTGAGGTTGGCCACCAGCTGAGGACTCTGTTCCAAAGCCAAGGAGATACCAAACAGACTTTGGAGATGAACACGGGATTCTCTATAGAGTATACCCGCGCTCCTCCTTGCAGGAAGCAGGCCTGTCCCCTCCACCACAAATAGGTAAGATGGAACAGGAAAAAAAAAAAAAAAACCTCCCATCAAGAAGTCAGTTTGATTGTCTAAATTCTTTCTGTTTTAATAATTGGAGGTGTTATTAGAAGTCATGCCTGATGTCCCAGTGAACGCATAATAACGGGGCAGGGCAATAACCACAGGTCTTTGTGATGGGGCTCCTCCTCCTCAGAGCAGCCAGCGAACTGTAATGCTGCTCTGCCTGGGGCTGCCCAGCTGAACCCCAGCTGCCCACTTACCGTGCAGGGCTTCTTCCTGGAGGTCTGGCCTTGACCTGGGCCCCTAAGACTGGGGTGAGGAGAGGGGCTGTGAGGGGAACAAAAGGACAATGCTAAAGTTAGCTTCAGGTCCCAGAGGCAGAACTATGAGCAGATGCTTGGGATAGAGACATTAGACACAGCCCTGCCCTCAGGGAGCCCCAGTCTGAGGGGGGAGACAGCTCTGTCCTCAGGCAGCCCCAGTGTGAGGGGAGACAAGGTTCTGACCTCAGAGAGACCCCAGTCTGATGGGGGAGACACAGCCCTGCCCACAGGGAGCATCTGTCTGAGGGGGGAGACACAGCCTTGTCCTCAGGGAGCCCCAGTCTGAGGGGGGAGACACAGTCCTGTCCTCAGGGAGCCCCAGTCCTGAGGGTGGAGATTTAACTTCTACCTCTAGTGATCTTCAAGTCTGATATCCTCGTCAGATATCGACCCTAAATTACATTCTCCAGCTGGAGTGAACTTTATGCTATCCAGTCATTGCCTACCCTATAGCCTGGATGGCTTGAAGAAGAAAAGCCAATTTTAATTTTAGCCTGAGCCAAACATAACGAGGAGAGTAAATCATAGTGTGAACCTTCCCTAGCCAAATGGAAATGAGTTTTGGATTATCTGCCGTTTTGAATTATCCACCCCACTGCTCCTTTCATTAGCCGGGTCCCAGAGAGGACCACACACTGAGGCTGCCCCCCTGAGTGTGGGGACCAGGGGAAGGTCAGGGCGCTTGGGGGCAGGGTGCTGGTGAGCCAGGGAAGGATTAAAGGGTTAAGATGATAGGGACTGGGTCCTTGGACATGAGTGTGGCTGGGAGACTTTGAGCAAAGGAGAGAGGCCCAGAGAGGCCCTGGTGCCTGGAAACGCATCCCCCCATATGCATATCCATACTCTCTTCATTCTCCCTCTGAAGTACAGAAGGGTGGTCCACACAGCTTCCCGGAGCAGGATCCTTGTGTGAGTCTTCAGGTGATAGAATCCAAAAAGCGTTTGAAATGGGGGCAGGAGGTATTTTAGAGAAAACATCTTGGAAGTCAGGACTGAATCAAAGCAAAAATCTCTCTATGAGACCAGAGCTCGCACACACTCACCTGAGGGCTGGAACAGAGGCTGCCAGGCAGGAACAGGGAGGGAGGTCGAGGCCTAACCTGATGCCGGGAGCCGCCAGGCCTGTGGGCTGTCTGTGTCCCCTAGGCAGGGGCAGATCACAGGCGGCCGTGGAGATGAACACACTTATGGCTGACAACACGGCAGCCAAACAGCATTTGTTTCCATCAAAGCGGAACAAACAGGCTTGCTCCCTCTCCCTGCCTCACACGCCATCACCATAGGCTCACAGACGGCCTGATTCACATCCAGGCCCCCATTCGTAAAAGCAAGCCCTTCTTCACCCACACAGCCTCCATTCAGGCAAACACACCCGCTTCCTCCCTGCCTCCCTCACCTCCATTCATGCCGCACCCCTTCACTCACACATGAGGCGCCTGCAGGCGCGTGATCAGTCAGACTTGCTGCTCCCTCACTCACACACACACACACACACACACACACACACACACACCTCCATTTGCTTTCCAACCCCGGCGTTTACACTCTACACACATCCATACATGGGCTTCCGTCATTCACGCTCCTTCCACGCAGCGGCTCACACAGGGCTTAAGACAAGAGGGTGAGCCGTGAATACACTGGGTAAGAAATAGTTGCCATTCAACTATTACCACCAATCCTTTGGGTGGGAGCTAAGGTCTCCTTCCTTCCTAAAGTTGCTAGTTTTACGTGTGTGTGTGTGTGTGTGTATCATTGACAAGAACTTGTGTGAGTTTTGTATCATTTTTTAATTTCCACGTATCTGACATTTCCACAGCGGCCCAAGCTCAGCTGGTACCTTATGTAATGAGAGTAATCGTTAAGGAGTTGCTGTGAGCTGGGTTCCCCAGAAGTGGACCTGAAACAGGGTTTTGAATGGAAGTGGCTTATTTGGCTGGTGATGGCAGGACACTGGGGAAGAGGAGTAGGAGGTGAGACAGGGGAAGGGAAGACAGTCAGTACTGGGTGTGAGGAGCAGGTGACTACGGAGGGCGCCCAGGGCCGCTAGGAATGAAAGAATGTGCCTCAGAGTCATCCCACCAATCGGGGAGGAAGCCAAGCCATGTATCCTCCACCCCTCTCGTGGGGAAACATTGATTGGAGGCTGCCCTCTGGGCATTGCTTCTCCAGCACCAACAAATCAGAATGGACAGGGGTGGCCAAGGGGTACAGCGGGTCATGCTCGAGCGCACTCATTCATTCAGTCCATCACTCATTCATTCTCTCATCAAGCATGTCCCAAATGCCTCCTCTGGGCCAGGTACTGAGCTAGCTACTGGGGATTCAGAGCTGAACAAAATACGGTCCCTGCCAGGAAGGGGTTCCCAGGTGAATGGGGTATGAGACAGAGAAACACGTAATTACATTGCAGCACAATAAAAGCTATCATGGATGCATTAACACGGAGGCATAATGCTGTCATTGAGAACAGAGAGGAAGCGGTTCTGAGCTTAATAACTTACTTACGCTAACAACTGCTTATCTTGCACAATAGAAGTTTAAACAGAGCCTAAATGGGCTCATTCTGCCCTTTTGATGTTTGCGACATTATTTCCCCCCTTTCTTTCCCGTTGCCTGTGCTATCGCAGACTGCATTTTCAAAGTAGTTTATGCAGAAGTTTGGGGTTTCTGGATGTGGCCTCTGCCTCCATAGATTTGCTTGGGGACAGCACGGGGAAGGATTTTGCTCATCCTGTGTGAGTATCTTCCTGTAGCCAAGAAACTAGGACCTTAGGAGGAGGAGCTCCCTTGGGGATTTGGCGCTCTCTCACTCTCTCTCTCTCCTCTTCCCTCTCCCCACTTCAAACTAGAAGCTGTGACTCCAACATCAAAATAGGCAGCTCTGCTATTGTCAAAGACAATTCCTCTCCCATCAAACTGGAAACTCAGAGGTCTCGGGCTATTTCTCTCTCCAATACAGACTCATGAAGCTTGCTCCCTCCCCTCTTTCTCAGGGTTCTAGAAGGATCTCTCTACAGGGCACCATCAGAGAGGGGATTTGGGAAATCAGCTCTCTAATGCTAACTCATTTTTCTTTTCCTTAGAAGGAGCCCCAGTCTATTTTCCTGAGGGCCTGGGGTGGGGGAGGTGCTGGAGACAGGCTGACAAAGCTGAAAGCCTCGACTCTGCCGGGCTGGGGGCAGGGCCACCACCTGCCAACTTCTAGACCAAAAAAAAAAAACAAAAAAAAAAACAGCCCCATCAGCTCTTGTCTGGAAGTCGGGGTTTCCTTTCTCCATCCCCTTGTTCCAGAGCTGGTCCCTCCAGGGCTCGCCTTGAGTGGTATAATTTATGAGGAACAGCAAGTGCCCTGAGAGGGCGAGTCTGGAAAGAAGGCGCAGGCGGCTGCCTCTCCTGACAGATCCGAACCCCTCCCACTTTTATTAATTCACACTTTCCCGGCTGGGAGCACCCTGGAGGGGCCATTTCTTTTTACCTGAAGCCGAGGCAGGCATCTTACTTGATTTACAGGCTCCAGGGGCGGGTGGCTCCTTGGCTGGTTGCTAAGGTATCTTTTAAATGGAAATCAGGGTGGAGAGATATCACATATATCGTGCCAGCCATCTGCTAAATGTTGCCTCTTCTGTCTGGAACAGCTCGAGGTGGTTCTGACAAGGAGGCAGGGCCCAGGGGCCGGGGGAGTGGGGAGGAAAGTCTGTGGTCTCGCCATCAAGTGAAGGAACAGGAACTTTCCGTTTCTGCCGCCATATCCATTAGTTTTCTGATTTCAGCCTTCGTCTTTCTTTTTCCCTTTTGTTTTAAATATAAAATCCCATCTGGAGACTCTGATTACAAACCATCAGCCTAGTTCCACACGCTATATTTATTGCCAGTATATTTAAGTGTGTGCATGCGTGTGTGTGTGTGTGTGTGTGTGAGCGTGCTATGTATGTGTGTGTGTGTGTGTGAGAGAGAGAGAGAGAGAGAGAGAGAGAGAGAGACCCACCACTGTGAAGCCTGACAGGTGAGTCTTTCTGAGCCAGTTAAGGCTCTGCTTCTGGGAACACCATCCCTAAGCAGGAAACACAAGTGCCCCAATTTAGTCGAACAGCTGGGGTGCCACAGCAATCCCTTAGTGGTAGCCGCAGGATTCTCCGTGGACACCAGGCACATGGAACCCTCTGGAGGGGCCTGCTCTACTCCAAGGACAGCCTAGAACCAGACAGTCAGTTCAAACCTTGGCTCTTCTGGGGTTAGCTGGGAGTGTTTGGGCTGGCCCAAACCTCTTCAAACCTTGCGTCCCTGTGGTTAAAATGGGGATGCCGATACGAGGGCGTGAGGTACGGGAGGGTGGGTAGTGTCCTGCATAGGATTGTCTAGCAAAGGGACCCTACAAATGCCCTGCAAGGACACCTGTTCCTAATTGCACAGGAATGAATACCCTAGGGACCAGGGGCAACACTCACCTTCAGAGCTTCTGAAAAAACCACCCGAGGAAACCCAGGCAGAGACGAGACATTGTTCCCACCTAGAGTTGTGCAGATTCTTGTGGGCACTGCCGGTCCGGGGCAGAGTGTTTCTCCTCCTCTCCTGGGTCCTCTGTCTGCCTCTCCAGGCAGCCCCTGCCCCGCCCCTCCCGCCCCTCCCCTCCCCGGGCCCAGGCTCATAGACATTCTGAGCAGAGGAGCTCTGGCTCCTCTGCAGATAGATTCCTCTGCATGAAGGCTGATGCTGACATTTGATACTAGCATCTGTTTCACTGTCTGGCTTCTGATCCCCATGCACCTCTCTCAGCTTTGCCCACAAATAATCCCATAGTCCCTCCTGCCTGCTTTCATCCGCTCCTTTGTTCCTGAAACCAGACCTCTACTCCTAATCTCTCCCTCCTAGCTCCCCTCTGCTACCTCCCCCATCCAGACAGGCTTAGAGGGACCTAGTGGCTCCTTTCAGCTCAAATCCCCGCTCAAGAGAAGGAGCCCCCACTCTGGGAGTGCACTAATTACGTGCATCTACACGCTCTCCGTGTCTCCCTCCCAATCTGGGGTTTAAACTGCTTTTGTTGGGCTATGGGAATAATATATTAAGTGACGGTTCTCAGAATGCAATTTTAATTAAGATTCAATAGTCACCTTCTCTGTCAGTAATCTTCCATGCTGACTACTTAAAATATATTTACCCAGCTCTATTATGTCACAGATTTGAATTCATTAGACACTTGTTAATCCTTAACACACTTTTTAAAAATAGGGTTTGCTTAACATAATTTACAAAGGTAAAACTGTATGGAACAATAGGCCCTGTGCAGGGTGTATGCCCCAAAGTGCCTGGGTCTTCCTGGCTTGCGGCCACCGCTGCCCTCTATCAGAGGGAAGGTGACAGGACCAAGGATGGGCAGGTCCAGAAGATGCCATAGGCTGAGGTGATATGTCCATATTGTGCTGATGCAGCCCAGATAGCAAGCCTTCCAGGGCACAGGGCAGGGTCAGAGAGGGTAAAGGGAGGATCTGGAGGGGCAAACCGAAGAGATATAGCGCCGGCCACCAGCAGGCTTGGCCCTGGACTCATAGGAACCTGACAAGCATTACTATTTTCTATGGGCGCTGTGATGTGTAAATGCTGGAAGTGCTGCTTAGCCTCCGGTCACGTGAGCATTTACTGATGAGAACTTATAAACAGGAGGCCTTTCTCTTGGAACCATAGGCTCTCAGCACGCTACCCCCCCCCCTACACATGCACACACACAGGCACACGGCTACCTCCAGCCTAACTAGGGGGAGACATCCTTGGGTGTGGCTGTCCCTGGTTCCCCAGTGGGTATAGGGATACCATTCACCTCTACTTGAGCTGATACAGTAGCCAGAGAAATACGGACTCCCTGAGTCCATGGCCATGTGAGTCATGCAGCTGTGGGTCAACAGAGGATGCTTCTGAAGTTTCTGCCATGACCACGCCTCTTCATAAAGAGTCTTCCAAATGAACCCTGAATGGTATTAATGCAGACCTCAGAACCTCGGTGACAATGCCAGAAACTTGACTTTCCTCAGCACCATACTTCATTCATTCATTCAATTAAAATTTACGGGGTACTTACGGTGAGTTGGGTGTGGTGCTGGGCACTGGAGGACAAGATGGGTAAAGTCCCTGCTTTTTGGAGTTTACAGTCTACGAAGGCAGAGCGGTAAGTAATTAAGGAATTGTAATGAAAAGTGCAGTGAGCGTGTATGTAGGACAAGTATAGAATAAGGAGCACATAGCAGAAGGGTTTAATTTGGTTGAGGTTGTGGAGAGGCTTCCTGGAGTAGGTGGTGTTGAAGCTGAGACCCGGAGGTAGAATAGGAACTTGGCCAGGCAGGCGTGGAGTTAGGGAGAGAGGCCAGGAAGAAACCAGAGCATCTTGGAAGTCCTGGAGGAAGATCAAGCATGGCATTTATAAGTGAGAGACGTTGAGCCTAGCTGGGAAGAGAAGAGCGATGGAACAGAGGGTGGTAAGAGATAAACTAGGGTAGTGGCCAGAACCAGCCCTTGCAAAGATTTGTTCTTGTGCTAAAAATATAAGAAGAGGGTCAGTGCAGATGGAGAAGATTTCTGTTTGTTTTATCTGGCTCCAGCTAAGTATGAACCTAGAAAGCCCGAGCACATTTGAGCACAGGGAACGTGGCAGGTGGAAATCTTTCGCGTGTAGACACCCCTGGGTTGGATGTCCCTGGCAGGACCTGGGTCAAGGTCAGCTGGTACCCCTCAGGTCTGTAAAGCAGGGACTGGCAGGGTAGATGGCTGCTCATGGGAACCCGGAGCCAAACTGTGTGGAATTAGGCGCGTTGGCAAAGTCTTCATGAGGGTGATTGTAATGAAGAAGATGAAGGGGGGGGTCCTCTATAACAAAGCTTGATAAAATCTTTCTGTAAAGGGCAAGAGAATAAATATTTTAGGCTTTTCCGGCCACATTATATCTGCTGCAACTACTCACCTTTGCCCTTGTAGTGCGCGCGCGCGCGCGCACACACACACACACACACACACACAAGACATATCCATAGATGATATGCAAATGAATTGAACATGGCCATGTTCTAATAAAACTTTATTTCCATAAACAGGTGGCAGGCTGGATTTGGCCCTTGGCTATAGTTAGCCAACACCTGCTCCAACAACACTGTCCAATATGGTAGCCAATAGCCACATATGGCTAGTGAGCACTTGAAATGTCCTCTAAGTATTAAATATATACCCGATTTTAAAGACTTAGTACAAATAAAATAATGTTAAATATCTTGTTAATAATTGTATGTATTGATTACATGTGAAATAATATTTTGGATATAGTGGTTTAAATAAAACATATTATCAACATTTATTTCACCTTTTTCTTTTAACTCTTTATATGGCCACTAGAAAATTTAAATTACATTTATGGCTGGAAAATATGTTTCTATTGGACAGTGCCAATCAGAAACAAAACTCTCTCCAGATGGAGTACAGATTAAGTCTTTGGCCCTTAAAGGGTATTAGGTGGGAGATTTACCTAAGGAGACATGATAATGGAATTCATATATTCACAATAAAGTAACATCTAATTGGACTATGTTTTAAAATTTACTATACATCCTTTTAAATCAGCTGGTTGTTTTTTTCTGCATTTGGGCTTCTCAAACTGGGAGCTATAGAGCCCTACTTCCCAAGATATTAATAATCATTGCTCCCAGAAAAGAATATCTTTAGCTTAAAAATGGGAAGCAATGTAGAATTAAACATTAATCCATTTTCTTTACTGCAGCAGAATTTCTCAACCCTTCTGCACTTGCTAGTGCATATCGAGCTTTTGCAAGAGCAAGAGAGAGCAGGCAACACGTCCCCAGCTTGGTGGCCTTTCTTGCAGAACCCTACCCCGCACTGCTGGAAGGCAGTTTGAGGGCGCTGGTCTGCATGAAGCTACACCACCAGTGTGTGCGGATTTTCAAAAGTCCAACTCCATTGATGTTTCCAGCACTACATAAATGGAACCACAGCTAGTGCAACATGGAATAGAAAGTTCCTAGAAAACTCTTAAGATTTGAAGGTTCAAAGACCTGAGCCAAAGCCCATTTCTTCCTTCCCTAGAGAATTCGTTCATGCAAAAGCACCGACTATGTCCCAGGCAGTGCTTTAGGCCTTGAATATGTAAGTGGTGATTAAAAACAAGTCCCTATGTCTTGGGGCTCTGCTGCCAGTGCAGAAGATAAGCAATAAACAAGACAAGTAGGTAAAAAAGAAATAGACGGGAAGTTAGATCATGGTCAGTTCCAAGGAGGAAACACAAAGTAGGGAAAAAGGGATGTGCACGTCAGGGTGGGTCCTCGGGATGGAAGGGGACGTTTGAGTGAACACCTGGAGGGGGCTATTCAGCTGTGGACAAGTCTTCATCTATATACACAGATAAGCCCTTCCTTTTGTACGGTGTTCCCAGAGCCCAAATGAGAGGTCTGGGCAGAGGACCCAGCGCATACTAGGGTGCTCAGTAAAAGCAGTTCATGCCTTTGCTTCCCATCTCACTCCCCCTTCTGCACTTCCCAAAGATTCATTCACTGCGTGGACTCCCCATGGTGAAACTTACCTAAACCAGTTCGCCAATAACCCAGGCATCTCCAGGGGCCAGCTCTCTCCTTGTCCGTGTCCTTGTTCCTAAGGAATGCCAAGTCTAAGCCAATTAAGAAGGTAAAACTGCTTCAAGATACATCCATAACACAATTCTCAAATCTGATGATTATTAGATGAACCACTGGTATGGAATTGTCGCTCCATTCATTACACACATTTATGGAGCGTCTACTGTGTTCCAGGCACTGTGCTAGATGTGTGGGATATAGCAATTAACAAAGCAGATCAAAGTAATCTTCCCCTGTGGAGCTGACATTCTCATGGGGGAGATAGGAAATATTCCATAAGTGTAATCCGTAAGTAAATTAAATAGTTTGTTAGAAGGTGATAAGAACTAAGGGAGGGGGGAGGAGTAGAACTGTATGAAAGGGATTGGTTGGTAGAAGAGATTAGACCTCACATGAGCAGAGGCCATTCTCTGCTGCCCCCCTAAGGAAGGGTGACAGATGAAGCTCTGATGGGGCATTAGGAAGTGGCCTCTTGACCCTGACCTTGTGTCCCTCCCTTCCAGGCACTGCGGCCTGAGTGACCAGACCATGGAGACCCTGCTTGGTGGCCTGCTGGCGTTTGGCATGGCGTTTGCTGTGGTTGACGCCTGCCCCAAGTACTGTGTCTGCCAGAACCTGTCTGAGTCACTGGGGACCCTCTGCCCTTCCAAGGGGCTGCTCTTCGTGCCCCCTGACATCGACCGGCGGACGGTGGAGCTGCGTCTGGGTGGCAACTTCATCATCCACATCGGCCGCCAGGACTTTGCCAACATGACGGGGCTGGTGGACCTGACCCTGTCCAGGAACACCATCAGCCATATCCAGCCCTTCTCCTTCCTGGACCTTGAGAGCCTCCGCTCCCTGCACCTGGACAGCAACCGGCTGCCCAGCCTCGGGGAGGACACCCTGCGGGGCCTGGTCAACCTGCAGCACCTCATCGTCAACAACAACCAGCTCGGCGGCATCGCCGACGAGGCCTTCGAGGACTTCCTGCTGACGCTGGAGGACCTGGACCTCTCCTACAACAACCTGCACGGCCTGCCCTGGGGCTCCGTGCGGCGCATGGTCAACCTCCACCAGCTGAGCCTGGACCACAACCTGCTGGACCACATCGCCGAGGGCACATTCGCCGACCTGCAGAAACTGGCTCGCCTGGACCTCACCTCCAACCGGCTGCAGAAGTTGCCCCCGGACCCCATCTTCGCCCGCTCCCAAGCCTCCGCCCTGACCGCCACGCCTTTTGCTCCGCCCTTGTCCTTCAGTTTTGGGGGGAACCCGCTGCACTGCAACTGTGAACTGCTCTGGCTGCGGAGGCTCCAGCGGGACGACGACCTGGAGACCTGCGGCTCCCCGGGCGGCCTCAAGGGCCGCTACTTCTGGCACGTGCGCGAGGAGGAGTTCGTGTGCGAGCCGCCTCTCATCACCCAGCACACGCACAAGCTGCTGGTCCTGGAGGGCCAGGCGGCCACGCTCAAGTGCAAGGCCATCGGGGACCCCGGCCCCCTCATCCACTGGGTGGCCCCCGATGACCGCCTGGTGGGGAACTCGTCCAGGACCGCCGTGTACGACAACGGCACCCTGGACATCCTCATCACCACGTCCCAGGACAGCGGCGCCTTCACCTGCATCGCTGCCAACGCCGCTGGCGAGGCCACGGCCACGGTGGAGGTCTCCATCGTCCAGCTGCCGCACCTCAGCAACAGCACCAGCCGCACGGCGCCCCCCAAGTCCCGCCTCTCGGACATCACCGGCTCCAGCAAGACAGGCCGTGGAGGCGGTGGCGGCGGCAGCGGGGGCGGGGAGCCCCCCAAAAGCCCCCCGGAGCGGGCTGTGCTCGTGTCCGATGTGACCACCACCTCGGCCCTGGTCAAGTGGTCGGTCAGCAAGTCGGCGCCCCGCGTGAAGATGTACCAGCTACAGTACAACTGCTCCGACGATGAGGTACTGATTTACAGGTGAGCCCGGGGCTGCGGTGCAGGCGGGGAGGGGAGGTGCTGGCAGCTGTTCCCACCGACGCCCCTTCTCCCCAGAGGTGCTCGTGGGATTCTTGGGGCAAACTGCGTCCTCTGTGCAGGTAAGAGGAATAGAAAGAACTTCTACTACATGTTTGGGAAGAAAGGAACCGTCATGGGCAGCCCCAAGAGACGTGTATCTGAAGGACCAGGCCTCCCAGGGCGTGGCTGCGGTAGGTGGGCATGTAGCTATGAGCCTCTGAACTTTCTGGGTTTTGAGCCCCAGGTGGAAGACACACAAGAACAACAAGGGGGTCTCTTGGCCAAAGGATCCGACTCCTCCACGGCCTTTACCTGGAATCGAATGCAGTTGTGCTTAATTCAGACTTTGAGGTCAGAAAGAGTAGAATTCGGATCGTGGCCCCGCCACTTGCTACTCATTTAATTTTCCTGGCCTGCCTCAGTTTTCCCTACTGGTAAATGGGGAGAAGTCATACCCGACTTAGGCTGGATATTTGATTGCAGGTAATAGAACCCAATTCAAACTGGCTGAAAAAAAAAGAGGTGGGCAGAGAGAGGTAGTATGGTGCCTCAAGTGATGTGAAAGTCAGGAAGCTGCTTTGGGCTCAGCTAGATCAAAGGTCTTCACCAACATCCTGTACTCCCAGAGTTTCTTACCTTCCCTAAGTTCCATTTTCTTCTGGTTTGGCTCCCCCACTCCCACCCCCACCCCCGATGCAGTCTCTTTCTTCTGAGCAGCCCTAAAGGGAGGGGAGCTTCCCTCTGTCCCTTTTCCAGTTGGTGGCACAGAAGCCCTGGATGAGTTCTGATTGGCAAGAGCAGGTCACAGGTCCCCCCTCCCCCCACTGGATATTAGAGGTGGGGCCATTTTGTCCACCTGTGCTGACATCTCTGGGCATGAGCTCCTGTAACTGGAAATAGAGACAATGAAGTTGACCTTGTAAGTTTACAGTAAGGATCAAGGTTTCCTGGGCCTGGTAGAAAGGGAGGTTAAGACTGAAAAGCTGCCCTTGAATCACCCTCAGTCATTCAGAGGAAGGGAGGGAGGAGCTCTCAGAGGGACAGAACTAGGCCAGAGGGTCTGGGCTCTGACCGCAGATGAGTCCCTATCTCAGACAGCCTCGGTTTGCGTTATGGGAAGCACAGGCCTAGAATCTCACTGCCCGAGGAATGCCTGGTTTCTCCTGAAAGCCTGTATGCTTTGTCATATGCATTTAAAACGATTATTCTGAGAAGAGATCCCAGAGGTTTCATGGACACCCGAGGGTCCAGGTACAGACGAGGTCAAGAGCACTGGGATTTCTTCTGGCCCTGATCTCAGTTGCTGAGTCTCTGGATGGGAACACATGAGGGAGAAGAGCTCACAGAGAAGGCCTTCATTCATCACATGGAGTCCTGGAGACTGAGAGGGGGCACATCATGGAAACCAGTAGAAATCAGGGCACCGCCCTGATCGGCCCATGTTGGCTTGTCTGGACAGCACCTCCTCCGCTCAGGACATGCAGGAGGCAGCATTTGATCCTATTAAATATATACATGTGGGCACATATAGAGAGATCTATAGAGATATCATTAAGCCTAACAATACACATATGTAATTTTCTAATTATAAAAGTCTGTAGTAAATCTGAAAAATAAAGACAATGACAAAGAAACTAAGAGTTACCTATAATCTCACCACCTAGAGTTAACCAGTTTTTTCTTTCTCTATGTTTTATTTCAGTTCAAAACAATATTTATGGTCAGTCTAGTTTGTACTTCTTAATTCTTTGCACCCACCATTATACTTGCTCAGTAAAAATATTTTTCATTTGCCTATACCACAATTTCTTTAACTAATCTTCTATTGTTGAACATTAATTTTCCCATTTGCAGCATGAAAAGCAGTGTAGGAATGGCTCTTTGTACACAAATCTATTTATGCAGGTTCAGTGCTGTGATCTGCATATTTTTCTCTGGGTTGAACTAGTTTCATGAGTAAATTATAATCTTTACACATTGCATGTAAATATTTATCGACCCCTTTTCCAGTGGAAGGGGACAGTGCCCATTTCAACCACACCTTCACCAATGATTGAACATATAATTACTTTCATCTTTGCCAATTTTATAAGTAAGAAATGGAACTTGTTTTAATTTGCATCTTTTTGATAACTTGTGAGATTGACCTTTGGAAAATAAGTGCATTTCTTCACTTGTGAATTTATTTTATGGTCCTGACCTTGATGAGAAGTGTCAGCGTGAAAGACTACCGGCTCTGAGGCTTGCACAGGCGTGGGGTTGCTCAGGCCGCACACCCCTCCCTGAGGGCCCCAGAAACCCAGGTAGGGGCATGGGAGGGGTTGGGGCTCTGCTCCTGAAGTCACTCAAGATGGGAGTTTAAACTGCTCACATTTGGTGATTGAGAACCTGGAGACACTAGGTTCATAAAAATAAATAAAATAAAAGCATCAGAAACCTTGGAAAGGTGCCTGGGTGGTCCAGTCGGTTGGCTCAGGTCATGATCTCATGGATCGGGAGTTCGAGCCCTGCATCAGGCTCTTTGTTGTCAGCACAAAGCCCACTTTGGATCTTCTGTCTCCCTCTTTCTACCCCTCCCTGCCTTCTCTCTCTCAAAAATAAATAAATATATAAAAAAAGAAAACTTGGAATAAAAACAACAATGACAACAACAAAAACTGCCAACTTCCTCTGAGCGCAGTCATGGGGACGGAAGGAGACAGCTCAGAAAGCTTTCCAGATAGTGTGTGCACATGGTAGGTGTTCAAGGTACACGCGTCCTTACCCTTATTAGTAAGAGTAGACCAATGGTAAGAGGAAGACCATTATCTCGTCTGCCGCACTTGGGGGAGGAAAAAGAAGGTGAGGTCTGGATACACACGTCAGTCTTTAACAGGACAGATTTCTGAAATTGGAGACAAAAAGTTCAGAGTGAGTCTGTAGCCAGGTGATAGGAGCGGCCATTGGTGCCTGCTCACTCTGTGTCTCACACGTGGCTTTACAGGCGGTGTCACATTCAGGGCTCCCGGCCAGACCGAGACACAGAAAGGGCCCAGGGAACTAGGAAACTCTCCCAGGCTCCCGCAGCCAGAAGGAAGACGGACTGACTTGAATAGAGGCCCCCTTCTGGAGTCATGCTGCCCAGCATCCTCACAGCGACTCTGGCTTGAGAGAAACGGGACTCCAGGAAGGAAACTGAATTTTTAGAAAATGAACTGTCCCCATAAGAAGGAAAAGACACTGGTGGCCTCACAGTAGCTTCTGATGGGCACCGGAAAGTATACAAAAGAAGAGAAGAAAGGCCTGTATCCAAAGATGAGGAGGAGCAGGCGACGTGTGGAGAGAGCTAAAGACAGTCGAACAGGGCTTTTTAATCCCTGTTCCCAGCAAGAAGGAAAAATGACAACAGCCTGCTGGTTGGGAAGGAAGTTGCAGGGAGACTGGACCAGAGGCTGCAGGCCAGCCTGGCCATTTTGGATTTGCACCCACCCTCCCCAGCAAGAACAGCAGCAGGAATAGCACGGATCTGGGCTACAAGCTTACTAACCGTGCACTGTATTCTAAGGGCTATACGCACGCCAATTCACTTACTCTTTACGATCCCTGGGAGGTGAGGGCTACGATTATTCCACTTTGCATACAAAAAACTTGCCCAAGGTGTTTCACAGGGGTAAGTAGCAGAGACAGAATTAGGATCCCAGCCACCCAGGTAGGAAAAGCCCTATACCGGGGAGAAGGAACCACAGAACGTGAGTGCGAGTTCCCAGGCCTCGAGGGCCACGTCCGTCCAAGACTAAAGGAATACCAGGTGAGGTTCCCGAGCTGTGGGAGTGGTCCCGAGGCAGCACGGACAGAAAGAGAAGTGCCTCAGATGGGAAAAGGGCGGATATTCCACTTTTCCAAGAATAGACTGCGTAAATCATAGGATGCTAGGCTGGGCACGGAGTCCCTGCCAAGTTCTAGAAAGGATTTCACAACAGATGGCGGCAAGCCCTCAGAAAAGAATGCTGATTGCCAGGTCCCAGCATGGATTCACAGGGGAAAATATTGATGTGTCTTCAGGAGACACTGCGGACCCACAGCTCTCAGACCGGCGTGCCTCCAAGCCACAAGGGTGCACTCCTTGGTTGACCTCCTCCTTGCTCAGTGGTTCTCCACTAGACCCCACCCCCACGCAGCCCCGCAGGGAAGAGGAGCTGAATCTCCGGGGTGCTGAGTGCCCTTGGAAAATGTCCCAGGAGTTTCCATTGGCTATGACTCACTACCGTAAACAGAGCTTCTCACAATTTTATAGGACATTTGACAAAATCTCACACTGTGTTTGGGACAAAATGGTGACACACATGGTGGTGAAATGGGCTTGAAACTGATCAAGTAACCAGACTGACTGATCAATTGATGTGAACGGGCAGCAAAGCCTCTACCTGGTGCCTCAATTTCTGCCCCCATTTCTGTTCTTCTTGATACATTTCCCTCTTGTCATGGATAACGATGCAGAAAATGTGTCTTCCCTTTGGTTCAAGGATTCAATTGAACAAGCTCAAGGCGGGGAAAACCTGGCTCAACTGGAATCCTGTGCAGCACGGGCTCTCGAGTTTCAGTTGATCTCAGGGACATGATGGCCCCAAAGTGATGGAGCCGCTGAGATGCCTATGGTTTTTGAGCATGTTAACAGAGGGAAAACGCTCAGCCAGGGGAGGATTATGATTCTAATCATGGAATCATTCGAGCTGGTCAGAGCAGAGATGTTGAATGTTTGGCACAGAAGGGAGCAGTCTTTAGAGTCATTTTGCCAACTGCAATGTGTCCAGAGATCAACTGATGAGAGTGGGATTCTAGAAGCTCGTGTAAAATGGAGGAAAGTTACCTTGGATGTGAGAGGACTTAGAAAAGAAGCCATAGCTTCCTGAACTTATTCAAAGAACTCAGGAGTAGAAGACCAGAAAACACACACGCACATGCATGCGCACATGCTTATGAAGGTAGGCATCAGCCCATCGCAAGAAGAAAGCCCAACAGCAGCTTGATACACCTCTCTCATTACTCCCTATCTGGCTGTGAGATTTGGTGCTGTACCCTTCTTCCTTTCCAGCAGGTGCTTTTCATGTGCACTCGTCTCTGTGACACCCCCCCCAGCTCCTAGTAAGTCCTGGCCCACCACAGCTACTGAATCAACTTTGGTGAACTGAACAGAATGGAAATGAGCATCAGGGCTGCCCAACCACAGAAAACGTAAGGGCTGCCACCAAGTAGCGAGCTTCCCATGCCAGAAAGGTTCAAACAGAACCTCGCTGACTTCATGCTGAGGACACTGGGTGAGCAGCCAGACTTCAGGCAAATATGGAACCACTTGACTTAAATGACCCCAGCCCTGATGACTCTGTTTAAGATCTCTATATTCCCATGATTGAGGCAGTGTGGTTATCACTCTTGCTAGATACACCTAGATGTATCTACAGCAAGCTAGATGCCAGGTGGAGCCACTATGGCATCTTACCTCCCAGGGCTCGGGTGTCCTATCTCATAGGGGTTTAAGCCCCAGGGCCTGAGGTCATAGACAGGCACTTGGGCAGAGACTCAGATTGTCCAACAAGAACTGGCCACAAGTCATTGAGAAGTCACCACTGACCCTCACCAAGGGCCCCCGGAAGCCCTGGGGAGCTGTGAGCAGTGTCTGAAAACATCTGATTCTATATACTACATACCAGGAAGGGGGAGCAGCCATGGGTGATCCCAAAACACAGAAAACTCGGGATTTGAATTTGACTATGAAATAGGGTCTTGCTCTTTTATCAGATAATTAGCTCCCTAATTATCTAATGCTTCCCACTGACCTTCCAAAACGTTTGTCTTCCCTGTGTACACACGGCCGAGCCCCTCAGCAGCCTGGCATGTTTCCCATGCATCTGGGGAGGGCTGACTCTCCCATCTGTCTGCCCCAGGGCCTGCCCTTTCAGAAGTGGCCAACAGTAATGAGGGCAGTGTCAGAGCTAGGCAGGGGTCGCAAAGGGGAGAGGCAGGGTGGCACGAGAGGAGTCAGAAAGAGGGGAGTCCCCTTCCCTCCGAGAAGGCAGCAGCCCATCCCAGCGCAGCCTCATCCCTGATGTGACATGGAAAGTTAAGTATCCTGCGTGTCATTATCAGCCCAAGTGACATTCACAAACACTTGTCTCCAAGAGTCATCAAGAACATCTGTCACCAGACGTGATGTTGGAACCGTCCCCAGGGGGGCCAGGGGAACAGCAAGGCTGCTTCCAAAGCACAGTGTGGAATGAGCCAGGACGCAGCCTTGTCTCCCTGCTGTGTATTATGCTGTGGTCATCGACACGTAGGGCAGGTAGGGGATGATGGGAAGAGAGACCCCAAAGGTGGGGCAAGAAAGCAGCCATTCCATGCCCCATGCCTGCTCCATCTGCAGGCCCCCCTTTCCATGCTGTCTTCTTCCATGAATGGCAGACATGACACCCCGCCCCCACCCTGGGGAGACTGTGCCACCCTACTGAGTTTTGCAGTGCTGGGGCAGAGCGGGGGGCGTCTACTGTTGTTCTGCCTTCCATCTAGGCAAAGGATAAGAAGCCGTCTCCATAGGTCCCACCCCATCAGGATCTTATCAGCCAACACTTGAGTGGAGGTCTGTTCCCACTCCATGAAAACACAGCCAACTCCACCACAGGATGGAGGGAAACGTTCTAATGAAGCAGAGACCTTGTGGATAGGGGGAGAAGATGGTAGGGACAAGTGTTCCCTACCCAGAGAAGGAGCCCAAGTCTAAAAACACTTCCCACTGGATAGAGAGAGGTTCTTTGATTCAGTGGCTTCCCCAGACACCCAGCTTCTACTGAAAGTTTTGATTGAGCTCCCACAGGCAAATGAAGAAAAAGGTGTTAAAGGAAGAAACAGGGGTGGATGGCTCAGGGGAAGCTTCCCAGCAGCTCTCAAAACCAGCCGCCTTGGAGCTTATAATTTTCTAAATTTCGTTCACACTATTAAATTTTTGAAACCTGACATCCACAAGGGAGGGATGGACAGGACAAATACCATGCTCGTTTTATAGATGGTGAAACTAATTGTCAAAAGAGTTGAGTAGACTTTCCAAGGTGGCAAAAAAAAAATAGACTAGAAATGTGGTCTTCTTTCATGTCCCAGGCCCCATGGGACCAGGTACCATGCTATGGGGCACATCTCTCTAATAGCACATGAGCTTTGGGTAAGGCTGTAGACTTGGGCTGAGGAGTACCACCTATAACTTTTCTTTCTGGGAAAGGTGGGATAACTCAGTGGGAGTCTGCTGGGACTATCTATTTCAGCTTTAGTTGCTTTCCACACATTTCTTTTTTTTAATGTTTATTTTTATTTTTGAGAGAGAAAGAGAGAGAGAGTGAGTGGAGGGGAGACAGAGAGAGAGGGAGACACAGAATCCAAAGCAGGCTCCAGGCTCTATGTTGACAGCTCAGTGCCTGATGTGGGGCTCAAACTCATGAGCTGTGAGATCATGACCTGAGCCTAAGACAGATGCTTAACCTACTGAGCCACCCAGGTGCCCCATTCTCCTCACATTTCTAAGACCTAGAAGAGTTGAAGGAATGTTACAGGAGTGCCAGTGAGAACGTTGGGTCCCATTTAGAAATAGCCACCTAGGACCAGCTAGCAGAAAATAAAGGCAAGATGAGGATTTCTGGGTTCTATGCCTCACCAGATGAGCCACTGTGGAGTAACTTAGTTGCTAGAGACATCCCAGAGAAAAACAGTCTGGAGTCAGAAGTCTGGAGTGTCAATTAGGATGAAAAGAAAACTCATCTAACATGACTTAAACTCATTAGGGTTTGTATGTCTCTCGTATAAAAGTCCAGTGGAAGAGAGTTTAGGTCTGGTCTTATGGACAGCATGGCCACCAGGGGCCCAGCTCCTTCTAGCTTTCTGCTCTGCCATCCTCAGCACATGGTTTCTGTCCTTAAGGTCACCTCATGGTACAAAAATGGCTGCTGAAGCTCTAGCTATCACATCTCACTTTTTTAAAATTTTATTTTATTTTTATTTTAGAGATAGAGCATGCAAGCAGGGGAGAGGGGTAGAGGGACAGAGAAAATGAGAGACTCCTAAGCAGGCTCCACACGGAGCATGGACCTGGGGCTTGATCCGACGACCCTGGGATCATAACCTGATCTGAAATCAAGAGTTAGACACTCAACCGACTGAACCACCACCTAGGCGCCCCTACGTCTCCCTTCTGCACACAGCAGGAAAGATGAAAACCAGAGAGCAAGAGGACAAAGGGGAAAAAGTTCCCAGAAGACCCAGCCAATAACTTGGCCACACCTATCTGCAAAGGAGGGTGGGAAATGTAGTTTTTTTTAAAGCTAGGCACAATGTACTCCCATTAATATAGAGAAGATAAGGAGGCAGCTAGCACTTCCAGAAATTCAGTTTTCACCCCACCTCCACCATTTACTAGTCCTGGAACCATGAACAAATCATTTCATTGTCCTCTGTCTCCATTTTCTCAGCTGTATTTGGGAACAGAGATTCCTCTCCGCATATTTCCTGGAATTGTGGTGCAGACTGAATGAGACCATGTATTTGAAACACATCTTTCATAGTCTACTGTGCTGGACACATATAAGCACATATTGTCATTAGGAACCTGCCCACTTTCCCTTCTTGCCCCTCTCCTTGGCCCTTTTCTCCAGGCTGCCTCTTGTGGCTCCGGTCTTCAAAACCTATTCCAAGAGAGCTGTGAACTTAGAAAATAACCTAATAAGGTTTTAAGAGATCAAGGTACAAGATGTAAACCCGTTCAAAGATTTTTGCAGTTCAATTGGGAAGTCTGAAAGACCCAACGGAATGAATCTCTAATGGTGGAGTTTCAAAACCCACAGCAGACTTGTGCATAGGGAAGACATTTTTCAGGGGTGCCTTCCAAGAGTATTTCAAATCATATCACCACCTTCTCATCCTTTCTTTCTTGCTCTGCACACGAAGATGACACCACTCAGATTCAAAAACCTTCCCTCTTCATTCTCAAAAAGCTTTGGCTGGAGACATCTCTGAAGATAGAAATAATTAGCAGGAGTAAAGGGATTATCCAGTCTGCCTTGCTTCTGAAATACGACCCCCCCCCCCCCCCC
>PJEM01005197.1:40329-80661 GCA_004023845.1 Helogale parvula | reverse complement strand
CAAAGCAGGAAAACGCCAAAGGAGGCTCACAGAGGGAGGGGCTATGTCAGGAGGAGTGTCTAGTGCTGGGGGTCAGTGCTGGTGGTGACGGCCATCAGAATGCCACCAAACCTTCATCTGACAATAAGACTTTGCCCAGGTGGGTTCAGAGCAGCCAGCTCCTTTTAGAAAGAACCAGGGGGTGGGGAAGGGGTGAAACCCCGGGGTCCCGACCCCAAGCCCCAGGTTCCCACCTCCCCAGTGTTCCCTGACCCTGGCTGTGCACTGGAATCTTTTGGGGAGTTGTATTCTCTCGCCAAGAGACTCTGAGTCAGCTTGGGGTGGCGCCCAAACATCAGTGTTTTTAAAGCTCCCCCAGCAACTCTGACGCCATTCAGCATCATGCCACATGCGTGGGAAATCAGGTGTGTGGGCAGCACCGGTGGGCAGAGCCACCGTGCATCCCGCAGCTGCGGGTGGGCCTCTGAACTTCCGGCGAGGGGAGAAGCCAAAAGAACCGGTCATCTCACTTCTTGGAGACTTTGCTTCATCCTTAACATTGAGATAAAAATCCCTTAGAAGGGGGTTATCTCCCAAGAAAGTGTGTGAAATGCACGGGAAACTCAAACACCTTGCGCGCTCTAGTTGCTTGGGTAACTGTTCTTGTCCCCTCGGTTGAGTCTGAGCGATGAATACAAGGATGGGATCAGGGGCCCCACACATGAGCTCTTGTTATCTCCCCTCCCTCTCTTTCTCTGAGCCTCAGGCTTCCCATCTGCAGAACAGGAATAATAATAACTGTCCTGCCGACCTCACTAGGTGGTAGCAAAATTGAAGGAGATGTCAGGACGTGAATAACGAGCATTTTCATAAAGCACCAAGTGCTTCTAATGGCGGAGATGGGACTGCAGTGATTCATCAGATTCAAATTTGGAGGGTTTATGTGTAACAGGATCCCAGCAGGAGGTAGTTCAAGGCTGGTACGGGGGTCCCCTGGCCTTCAAGGGCTGAGGCACCTTCTGCAGGTCAATGGCATAATCCTTAACACGTGGCGCATGTTCCCGGTGCTTGCGGACACTTCCGCCCGGGTCTCCCTGGCCTGCCCAGCCCACGGGTAGAGCAGGCACCGCCTCCGAGAGCGTCCCCGTAGGCCTGAGCCCCAATTGCCCACAGTGGTAATCTGCTTAGAGGAACCCCTGTACGAACTTCCTTCCCCATTTCCTCACAGTGTCCGGGGCCCGCCTCCCAGATAAACCACTCGTGTTCAAGTCCTTGGCTCTGGGTTTGCCTCTGGGAAACCGAAACGTAAACAGGAGCCAGCTCCTGGATGGGTCAGCCCCTGTAAAGAATGTAAAGAGCCCCCCAGAAGTCCCACCCAGTGGCTCTGCTGGAGGCTGAGAAAGCCCGTGGTCTGTGAGCCTCTTCCGGGAAGCTGGGGGAGGGGAGAGGCTGGCGGGGAGGCGGGCAGCTGCCGCAAAGCTGTATGGGGGAGAGCTTTGGTGTCATCAACGCCTCTTGGCACCTACCCACGCAATCCCAGAACCCAGTAGCCAACATGTAGCTGAGGCCAGCCTGGGAAAGAAGCTGATCCAGGCTGGTTTTCTGCCTCTCTGTGAGTGCTCTTTTCTCATCTCTGGAGACAGTGAGACGGAGAGCAACAAAGAGGGATGTCTCAGTTCTTGCCAATTAGGCCTATGGTCTGGCATGTGTGTGTGTGCTGGAGGTGGGCGCCCTGTGGGTGACAGGAGGGCTTGGGACCCGAAGCCAAATTAATGCCCATCATCCTCAAAGTCGCCAAGGTGGGGGGGGGGGGCAAGTGGGCAGAGTCACACGTACCGCAGACTGTGATGTGCCAGCCCAGGGTGAAGACAGGGCCACGGATGAGCGAGCTCATTCAGTATTCACGGAGGAGAGCTATTTCTAGCTGGGGTGGGCTCCAAAGATGGGCTCTGACTAGCTCTGTGGCCGCAGGGCTGATGCTTGCGTGATAGTACTGATCCAGATGTGGGAACTAACTTCTACTGCATCAAAAAGGAGATGAGCATTTGGAAATTAAACATCACAGGAAACTATTAAACACTTAACCTTGTAACATGGTAATTAGTTAATGATGGTACTAAGTTAAGAGGCCTTTCAGTATAGTAATTAGCCACCTAAAATGTTAAAATATAAATGAATTGCTTCGCGAACTTTGTCCACTTGAGCTTTTTCATGAGCTAACTGAAGTGAATTCGCATGCCAGGGTCAGGAGGGTATGTTCTGGGGTGGGGGAGATTCTGGGAACAGGTGGAATGGAGTATTAGGTGTATCCTAGAAAATCGGTGGGGTTCGAGGGGAAGGGGAAGGCCAGCTGTTTTAGGTGAAACAAGTAAAGACAGATGCAGAGGCAAGACCTGGTCAAGGACCTATAAGGGATGCTGGTGTATTAGTCAGCTGCTGCCATGGTAATGCTGAATGACAAAGAACCTCCAAATCCAGGCAGCTTACAGCCATTAACATCTCATTTTCTTACTCCTGTGTCTGCAGGTTTGTTGGAGTTTGGCTGGTCTTGGCCTGCCTGGGCTGGGCTGGGCTGGGCTGGGCTGGGCTGTGGTTTAGGTCCTCCCTACAGACCTCATTCTGGAGCCCAGCTAGGGGCGGGGACTGTTCAGAGCATGTGCTTCCTTCTTCTGGTAAGAGAGAAGAAATGCAGGAGCCCAACAGCAGAACCACATGCTAAGCCACTGGAAGCATCACATGCACTAAATCCCATTGGCCAAAGCGGGTTACCTGGCCAAGCCCAAAGTCAAGGGCCAAAGCTTGCCCTCTGCCCACCATCAGGCCATGGCGAGGCCATGGACGTATTACGTCATCACAGGGAAGTGATGAAACAGGACCGATAGCTCAATGCAGCACCTCATGGAAGAGGACTCTGGGCAGGTTCTCAAACTTGAGCGTGTATGTGAGTCACCCGACATACTCGTTAGCACCCAGATGCAGGACCCGACTGCGTTTCTGACTCAGCTGGTCTGGAGCGGAGTCTGACAATCTGCTGCTCTAATATATTCTCCCAGGGTTGCCAGTACTGTCGGCCTGCAGACCACACTTCAGGAAGATCTGGTCTAGGAAAGCAATAGGAGGTTTGTTTAGAGAGGATGGGAGAGGTTAGCCTGTGGGTGGCCTTGAATGCCACACAAAACAGCTCTGTTTACGGACGCTTACTACCTTCCAGTTACTGTCCTAAAAACATGCTGTGTGTTCTTTTCATTGGTACACTAACCCTGTGAGGTGTGATGTCCCCATTTGACAGATGAGGACACTGAGGCATGGTGGGTGATGTGACTGACGAGGCCCCGCAGCTTGGAGGGGATGGAGATGGAGCTTGTAAGCCCGTGCTCTGTCCGGTCCTGAAAGTCAGCCTTTCACCAGTTGACAGTGTGGAGTCAGGTCAAGTTCGAAGAGAAGGAATGACCTGTGGTGGAGAAAAGTCTGGATTTGGAACTGGATGGTTTAGGCACAAACCACGCTTCGATGTTCAATAGCTAGATTTTCATTTATTCAGTCAATGAATATTTATTGTTTGTTTTAGGGTAGAGTCTGTCAAGACCCCAGGGTTAGAACAAGACAGGCAAAGTCCTTGCATTCTTATGAGAAAGGGGGACAAAAAATTTAATATGTGCACTAGGAAGACAATTAGTATGAGGGGACACAGACTGAGGGGCTACTGTTTGATATAGGTGGTCAGCGATGGCCTCTGTAAGGAGTGACATTGGGAGAGAGACCTCAATGGGAGGAGAAAAAGGGTCCAGCAAGGGAAATAGCATGTGCAAAGGCCCTGGGGGTAGGAACAACTTGCTTTGTTGGAGGAGCAGCAAGGACTCCAGTGCATCTGGAGGAAGAGTAACAGTAAATGAGATTAGAAGACTGGGCAGGGTTGAGTCCTGGAGGGCCCCACAGATCAAGGTCAGGCCTTGGATTTTATGCTGAAAGAGATGGGAGCCACTAGGGAACGTGGGAGAGTGCTGTGATTAAGAAAGAAGATTCTGGGGGCACCTGGGTGGCTCAGTTGGTTGAGCCTCCAACTTCAGCTCAGGTCATGATCTCACAGCTCATGAGTTCAAGCCCTGTGTCGGGCTCTGTGCTGACAGCTGAGAGCCTGGAGCCTGCTTCAGATTCTGTGTCTTCCTCTCTCTGCCCCTCCCCCGCTCACGCTCTGTCTTTCTCTCTCTCAAAAATAAATAAACATTTAAAAGATAAACAAATAAATAAAAAGAAGATTCTGGCTGCTAGGTGAAGAATAGACTTCAGGGGGTTAGGGGTGGAAGCAGGGAGACCAATTACAAGATGGTTGCTGAGGTCTTAGCTATGTTTTGATACCTTCTGCTCCTTAATGTTCACATCCAGGAAATGGGAGAAGCATCCCTTTCGTCTTTTGCCCTCAGGCTCTGTACGAGAGCAGGAGATCAGGGTGTGGGCAAGTGAGTGAATAGGAAATACTCAGGCAGGGAAATCAGGGAGTGATTTTTCTGGGGGAATCCGTGGGCCTGCGCCTGCCTGGTGCGGCGGAGGTGCAGTCTGGTGCAGCCTCCCCAGTGGAAGCTGGGGGACAAGCACAAGCCTGGAGTGGAGAGGGGTCCCGTCTCCCCCCACAGAGCAGACAGCTCACGCATCACAGTCCCAGCTCTGCGCTCAGCACCCTGTCCCCCTCCCTCTCCGCCCCCAGCCCTCTCACTCTGATAGGGAGTAATTATTTATGTTCTTGTTTAATTAGCTCATTAGGCATGTGCTGCAGTATTTCTGATAATAAATCTCCTCCTCTAGTGGCTCTTAAGTGTGTTTCTGCCGGTGCCTGGCCACGGTGATGGACGCCGCAGTAGCAGATGTGGGGGTAGCTGGCGGCGGGGGCTGGGTGACCTGCGTTCCGTCCCCTGGAGTGTGTGCGGACAGGTGGGGGGCTGCCGAGGCCCTGGGCATGGAGACAGGATCTTGGAAGCTGAGGCGGTGGCAGCAGCCGGCACTGAACGCCAGAGAGATATTTTTACCATCCGTCAAAATGCCACCGTGTGTGAGCCGGTGCCAAGGGCTGCCTCCCAAGGCTGCTTTGCCCTCCTCCCCCAGCCTTTGATTGTCGCTCAAAGGAAGGTCTGAGTGAAATAGAGAGACTTTGAAAATTCCCGGGTTGGATAGGCTGGTGCCCAGCAGTCTTTTCCCTCTGGCAGAGGCTGGAAGAAAGCTTCTGTCCTACAGCAAAAGTGAGTGGGTGGGACTTGCCTTCTCAAGGCACAAGTGCCAAGATTTAGACCCAAACCCCACTCTCTCCCATTCTAGAGGCCCCTCCTTTACAGAAGATCAGAGGGCCTGAAATTCTACCATTAGAGATGCATTTCTTTGTGCTTGTCATAGGCAAAAGCCTGGGTGATGCTGAAGCAGCTTCCGCTGGGACTGGCCAACAAAGGATATGGACATGATGGAGGGCACAGTGGAGGGTCCAGCAGCTGGAGGAGGGACGGGGTCAGGGTGCAGTCATAAGGCAACCTCAGAGCCCAGTTCCTCCATATTGCCAAGGGCCCGAGAAGGCCCAGGGAGAGGGAGGGAAAGCCAAGGTCTTGAGATGGGCCCAGTTCTTTATCTGTCACAACTCTCTTGGACTCTGTTCTTCTGTCTTTAAGTGGCCTTGTTCTTTGTTACTCTGACAGATTGAAAAAGGTCCAGAGTTAGAAAGGGTAGTTCAAGGTCATCCAGGCCAGGCCTCTGCTTTCTTCGTGAATCCTCACGATGCCCACCCCCTCTCCCACATATCACCCACCTCCCACCACACCCTTAGGATGTTACCTGGCCCTATAGGGGAAGAACTCCCACACGTGAGAAACTACCTCATCCTTTTCTCCCCCAAGAGCCACGACTACTGTGGGGAGCTCTAGCTAAAAAAGGTCTTATTACAGGCCCCCCAAATCCATCTGCCTCCTGCCCTTACATTCTGCCTTCACCCACATCAGGAATAATATGAATTCTTGTTTCAAAATATGTCTGTGTGATGTTTACAGATAATTCTCCTGGCTCGCCTGTCTAATGCTATTTTTTTTTCAGATTCAACAACCTCTTTTCCTGCCTTCTTCCATTCTTGCCTTTCACCTTTAGTCATTGAAGAAGTATTTAATTTATGCTTCTAATGTCAGGTCTGGGCCACTCACAGGGCAAAGGGCCACCAGCAGGACAGCCCTGCCCTCTTGCAGCTCACGTTTCCTAGGGAGGCAGACATTAAAGGACTCAGTACCTGGGGCACCTGGGTGGCTCACTCGGTTAAGCATCTGGCTTCGGCTCAGGTCATGATCTCATGGTTTGTGGGTTTGAGCCCTGTGTCGGGCTCTGTGCTGACAGCTAGCTCAGAGCCTGGAGCCTACTTCAGATTCTGTCTCTCTCTCTCTCTCTCTCTCTCTCTCTCTGACTCTCCTCTGCTTGCACTGTCTCTCTCTGTCTCTCAAAAATAAATTAAAAAAAAAACAAAAAAATTTTAAAGGACTCAGTACTTGACTCGGTTACTACAGCTGGGATAAGTACAGTGCAAGCATACGTGAGAGCAGGTCCTGGGATGGTCAGGGAAGTCTTCCCGGGGGGAGGTGACCCGGAAGGCCAAATAGGAGTTCGGTCAGTGGAGAGACACGGGAGGTGATTCAGGCAGAGGGCTGCCATGCTTGTCCCTGGAGCAGGAAGGGACCTGGGGCGTGTTCTGTGCCGCGCCTCCTGCTCCCCTGCCTCGGGACTGTGCCAGGTGTGCTCCACTGGGCAGGGGGCTGGATGTGGGCTGGCCAGGGCGAAGTGGACTGAGGCAGCCCCTCCTGGCTCGGGGTCATCTGAAGGCAACCTTGGCCCCTTCTGCTCCTACGGTCCAAGTCCCACACAGACCCGAGGCCCCAAATGTCGCTGCCTCTCTCACCTCGTTCTGAGACCGTCACAGCCCCTCCTCCGCACTGGGCACTTTGCAAGACATAATGACCCACGGCTGCGTGTCAGCTTTGTGGGCGCCACCAGGCATCCTGTGGCCCCAGGGTCTACAGCTCTAACCTTCTTCCTGATTTCTGATCTGCCATAAAATATATGTGTTCTTAATTTACTTGTCTCATTTTATGTGATTTTGTGTGACAAGTCATCTTAGATCTTTGGGTGGAAATAAGTGGATTATAAATCACAAAACCAGTTGAAGGAAATTAGGTCAAAAGTGCCAAGTAAACGCAGGTGGTTTTTTCCTTCAGTAATGATGATGACAGCAAGAGCCGATTTTTCTTTTCTTTTTTTTTAATTTAATTTATTTTTGAGAGAAAGAGAGAAAGAGACAGAGCATGAGCAGGGAAGGGGCAGAGAGGGGGAAACACAGAATCTGAAGCAGGCTCCAGGCTCTGAGCTGTCAGCACCGACCCCGATGTGGGGCTCGAACTCATGGACAGTGAGATCATGACCTGAACTGAAGTCGGACGCGTAACTGACTGAGCCACCCAGGCGCCCAAGAGCCAGCCTTCCTGAGAAAGTACTATGTGCCAGTTACAGTTCCAGTGGCTTCCATGTATTTGCTTATTTAATTCTTTCAATACATTGATGACCAAGGTACTGTTATTATCTTGTTTTTTTACAGATGAGGAAACTCAGGTGCAGAAAGGTTAAGTAGCTTTCCTGAGGTGCTCTGCCTGGGATTTGAACCCAGGCAGGCTGGCTCCAGGGTCTGCACCTCATGCCTTGATAATCCGCAGCCAGCATGTGAGTGCTGCTGCAAGCTCCCCACTGCACTAGGCACACACACCGTGACCCGAGGGGCAGCCCTGACTGTTATGCTCACTTCATAGGGTAGGAATCTCCAGGATCAGAGAGGGTAGGTAAGCTGCACGAGGTCTCCCATCTTGGAAGGGGCAGAGCCAGAATTCAAATCCAGGCCCTGACATACTCCAGAGAGTTCCTGACCACTCTTCTTCCTCCCAAGGCACGAGTTAGGGTGGAGAGAGTGGCATGGATGTCGTGGAGTCTCAGGAGGTCTGTTCAAAATTAGAACATCTGGCTGACTCAGTGGATAGAGCACGTGACTCTTGATCTCAGGGTCGTGAGTTCAAGCCCCATGCTGTGACTTTAAAGCTAGCTGCTTGCTTGCTTTTCTCCTTCTTTCTTTCTTTTTTCTTTTCTTCTTCCTTCCTTCCTTTCTCTCTTTCTTCCTCTCTCTCTTTCTTTCTTTGTTTCTTCCTTTCTCTTTCTTTCTCTCTTTTTCTTTCTCTCTTTTCTCCTTCTTTCTCCTTTCTTGTTTCTTTCTTTCTTTTTTCTTCCTTTCTCTTTCTTTTCTCTTTCTTTATCTCTTGCTTCTTTCTTTCTTTTATTCATCCTTCCTTCCTTCCTCTCTTTTCTCTTTCTTTCTCTTCTTTTTCTGTGTTTCCTTCCTTTTTTCCTTCAAGCTTACAATAAATAAATAAATAAATAAATAAATAAATAAATAAACCAGAGACCAGTGACCCCATTCCCCTTCCAGATCGCTCCCTTTCTGTTAACAAGCCCAGAACATCAGGCTGCTCTCACTCAGAACCACCGTGAGGAGAAAGGGGATGCGTGAGCCCGGCCAACACGTCCCATCCACCCAAACGTAAGGAGAGACAAGGGAAAGCAAGTGGGTGCCTTAGGGAGGGGTCTCAGCTAGACAAGTGGGAGAACTTCCAGGCGGTGCCGGGGATGTCTAACAAACAAAACCCTAGCTTCTTTGAGAGCAGACCGCGCTGCATCAAGGACCTGGAAGATTCCATGTGAGGCCAGCAAGCCTTTCGCCTCTTCTCCACACTGAGGAAAGTGACGGCCATGCCCTGGGGCGTTTTAATTTATAACTTGCCATTTGAACTGTGGCCGCTCAGCCTCCCCATGGCTGCCTCTTCCCAGGATTGAAATGAAATGTGGGTCATGGGTTCAACCCTAGTGATGGGGTGTACTCAGGAGAGAGGGGGGAGATTTATGGCTTGGTTTCTCCCCTTAATGAGCCATCATCCCCCAGAGCCACATGGGCACTGCCTTCCCGGCCGGGTGAAGCCCAGAACCAGTGCCAAGGGGCAGGCGGAGGTGTGGGGCCGGAGGATGGTGCCATGAATCTCTGACAGCCACAGGGCTCCCTGGCTCGTGGGCGTCCGGCGGAGGGAGCAGCCGATGGACCACAGCTGGGCTGTTGACCTTGAGTCTTAAGCAAAGTGAAGAATAAAAGGTCATATTTATTCCATCAGAGCCGCAGGAGCCATGAAATACCCGAATGTGAAGCAAGACAGCGGTAAATCACTCCTCACTCTTGGGGAACTTGGCTGATCTGTCTTCTGGCTCCATCACCCACTGGGCAAGCTGGGGGTCAGTGTGCTCAGAGATGGGGGACTCCCGGGGATCCCAAACAGTGCTCTCTCTGGAACACAGAAGCACCAAGAATCGCTGAATGTAAGCTGCCCTTCACTGCAAATATAACCTTCTTAAGGAGGTTTTCCTGACCACCTCCCCACACCAACACTTTTACCTTATTTTTTTATATTAAAAATTTTAAGTGTTTATTTATTTTTGAGAGAGAGAGAAAGAGACAGTGTGAGCGGACGAGGGGTAGAAAGAGAGGGAGACAGAGAATCTGAAGCAGGCTCCAGGCTCTGTATTGTCAGCACAGAGCCTGATTCAGGGCTCGAACCCACGAACCGTGAGGTCATGACCTGAGTCAATGCTCTACACTTAACCGACTGAGCCACCCAGGTGCCCCTTACCTTCTTTTATCCTGCTAGACTTTTCCTTATTGCCATAGCATGCTCCGCTTTATAACATATTCAATCATTTACCAATTGTGTGTATTATTTATTTTCTACCCTCACGCTGCTCAGAATGTCAACTCTGTGAGGCAGGGACTTACTGTGTCCCCAGGGCCCCCAGCAGCTCTGGCCTATAACAGGTCTCTGCAGACATTTCTTGTATGAATGGACCAGCCTGAAAAGACCTTAGAAATGGTCAAATCCCAACTCTTCTCTGTGCCCAGGGAGACCAGAGACCCAGCAGGGGCATGGGACTTGCCCCGAGTGATAGAGCCATTAGAGATTACAGGACTGGAAGAAGAATCCAAGCATCCACCTGCTGGGCCAGAGCTGGGGTTCTGCGTGGTCTAAACTGCACTCACACCCAACAGAGGATGCGTTTGCCTGTCACATTCTGCTAAATACCTGTAGAATCAGGAGCTGGGGGGGGTGGGGCTGGAGCTTCCTTGCTTCCTGTCTTGATTTTAAAAAAAAAAAAAAAGGGAAGAAAAGAAGCAGGAGGGGGCACCTGGATGGATCAGTCAGTTGAGCATCCGACTCTGGCTCAGGTCATGATCTCGAGGTTTATTAGTTTGACCCCTGAATAGGGCTTTGTGCTGGCAGTGCAGAGCCTGCTGGGATTCTCTCTCCTTCTCTCCCTCTGCCCCTCCCCCCTTGTGCTTGCATGTGCTCTCTCTCTCTCTCTCTGATAAATAAACTTAAATTTTTTTTTACTTTAATAAAAGGTAATGACTATATTGATAACTGACTTCCTGACCCAGAGGGGGCTCCGATAACATGCGTTCCGTGAGTGTGGGAGGCCCAGAGCTCTTACAAGGTGGTAGGCGTACAGTGAGAGGTGTTTATGGAGCCCCTGCCCCTGGTGGCTGCCAGCCCGGCTCCTGCCCGCGGACCGCTCGTGCCGTTCCGACTCCACGCCGTGAAGGAGTGTCACAATAATAGCCAACATTCACTGAACTGTGTGCCAAGCCCTGTTCTCAGGGCTTTTAGGTATTCATTCATTTAATCTGCCCGACAGCCCTATGAAGTGGAGAACTTTCTATTATCGTCCCCACGTTACAAATGGGAAACTGGAGGCAAATATGCCAGAATATAAATGCTTCCATTCTGGTGCTTGGGAGGCATCAGGGAACAAAACAACGAAAGATCCTTGTCCTCACAAGCGTGATACACGAGTAAATTACACAGACGTGGGGAGGGGCCCTTGTTGTGCAGGTAGAGCAGAGCAGGGTGAGGGCCTTGGCAGTGGCCAAGTTGCAGGCTTAGGGTGGCCGGAGCAGGGCTCCCTGGCAGAGGCTTGAAGGAGGTGAGCCAAGCGGAGGTCTGCAGGAAGTGAGTTCCAGGTGGAGGGAACGGCCCGGGCCAGGCCTCCAGGCCAGAGCACCTCTGAGGAGCAGTGAGGGGCCTGGGTGGCTGCTGTGGGAGAGTGAGGGGCAGAGTCTAGGAGACGGGGAAGGGAGGGAGTGGGGGCAGATGACGGGTGCCTCACAGGCCCCCTCAGGGATGCCTTCTCAGATGCTCTAACTGATTCACATCCTTGCTTTGCTTAAAAGCTTACATGTGGGGCGCCTGCATGGTTCAGTTAAGAGTCCGACTTCAGCTCATGTCACCATGTCAAGGTTCATGGGTTTGAGCCCCACATCGGGCTGTGTGTTGACGGGTTGGAGCCTGGAGCCTGTTTTGGATTCTGTGTCTCTCTCTCTCTGCTCCTCCCTACTTGTGCTCTCTCTCTTTCTTTCTCTCTCTCTCAAAAATAAACAAACATTGAAATAATTTTTTTAATGTTATCACAGGGATGCCTGGGTGGCTCAGTCGGTTAAGTGTCCAACTTCAGCTCAGGTCATGATCTCAGGGTTCACAGGTTTGAACCCTGCCTCGGGCTCTGTGGCTGACATCTCAAAGTCTAGATCCTGCTCAGATTCTGTGTCTCCTTCTCTCTCTGTCCCTCCCTCACTTGCTCTCTCTCTCTCTCTCAAAAATAAATAAATAAATAAATAAGTAAATTATTAAGCACTCACATGTGCTCACAGCCTCAAGCCAGCACCCTCCTCTCCTCTCTGCTCACACACTGAGGGCGCTTCCACACTGGACTGTGGACACACACTTACACGCACACGCTGGCCAGGAGACACATACTGGCCAACAGACACACACTTACACATGCGCACTGGCCAGTGAACACACACACAAGCCAACCAATGGACACATACGAGCTCACACGGTCCAGTGGACACACATACTCACACACACACTAGCCAACAGACACACACTTACACAGCTACCCTGCCGGGACCCCCATTCTCCATCCTGCCCGTGTGTGCAGGAAAAGGGCAGAAAGGGTCCTCATCAGCCCCGCCCTGGCCTGGGCCTCTCCACAGCTGGACCAGGAGAGGGAGGAAGGCAAGTCAGTTCCTGGGCCTGCAGACCCATACATCCCAGTAAACAGTGCTGGAGAGACTCCCAGAAAATTGCAGACGTAAGTCTGTGATGTACTCGCACATGATTTACTCACGTGGTTACTTCTGTATAAGATCACAGACCCACATGGCCATCCTGCTAGCTCACCAAAGTGCACTTAATGGCTCTATTCTGTGCTCACTGTCCGCACAAGAACTGCTGTCCCGGGCCTGGGAAGGGTGGGGAAGGAGAGGGTAATAGTACTGCTGCTTTTAAGGGCACCTGGGTGGCTCAGTTGGTTAAGCAGCTGACTCTTGATTTCAGCTCGGGTCCTGATCTCATGGTCATGAGACTGAGCCCTGCATTGGGCTCTGCACTGAGCACGGAGCCTGCTTGGGATTCTCTCTCTCTCTCTCTCTCTCTCTCTCTCTGCCCCTCCCCCACTCAGTCATGCTCTCTTTCTGTTTCTCAAAATAAATAAACTTAAAAATATATATATGACTTCTTTTAGGTATTCCCAGTTAGAACCAGGACAGGGCACCTCTAGACCAGGCCAGCCTCACTTGAGAGCTTCTGGCTAATGAATAAATTCCACAGCAAGGCTCATCTTCTCAAAACTGAGACCCTGACCCTTGAGTTGACCTACCAGTGCCCCCAGACAGTTCACCTTCTGCCACTTCAAGAGCTCCCGCCTGGAGATGGGTTAGATGGTGTTAGTGTTCTCCATGAAAACGATGCTGAAAAGCAGTAGACAGAGAGATAGAGGTAGAGAGATGATAGACCTGATAAAGCAGGTAAGCGTTCACTACACTTATACATGATTCGTGGAGTATATATTGCATGCCAGTGTTTTGCACATATTATTTCTAATCCTCATATGACTCTGCAAAGTAGATTCGCAAACTTCCTTTATAAGCAAGAAGACTGAAGTTCTGGGAAGTGAAGTAACGGGGTAAAGATTAGGCAGCGGGTAATTTGGGTACTCATAATTTGAGCTCACAGCCCAGGTCACTCCTGTGCCAAATCTGTTCACTCACGGTTGGGAACGTGGTGCCCGAGCTCCCGCCCCTCTTTGCTGGCTGTACCCCACCTGCCCTCCTCCTGCTCCGCCTGGCTCCCGTCGCCCTCTTCTGGAGATATTCTTGTAGAGTTCTAGAATGCAGCATTGGACATTGAAGCACAGAGAAGAAAAGTGCCTTGCCCAAGGCCACACAGGAGATCCATGACAAAGCCAGGGGTAGAGCCTTGTCCATCCAGCCTGGACCTGAGGCTATTTGATGGCAGGGTGGAGGGGCAGCTCTGGTTCCCCACCCTTCCTCCCACTCAGCTGGGCAGAATAGCCTCTGCACTGCGCAAAGGTCTCACTGCAGAGGTCGTTCTCTCCCTACCCCTGTTTAATTCCTTCCCAGCCAGCCTGCTTGTGAGAGGCAGAGGTGTCCGGGGGAGGATCAGCAGAAACACAGCCGGTAGAAGTGCTGAGCGGGCTCCTCCCACCCACCGGCTGGAAAGGACATCTCTCCTCGGGGCGAGGTGGCAGCAGAATGATGCCTAACCAGCCAGGTGTCCAGCACGCCACTTGGTCTTGGGGTCTGGCCTCCAGGCATGCGGCTTGGAGCAGCCCTAAAGGAAGCACCAGGCAGTCTCTAGAGCACTGATTCATGGACTGGTGCCGAGTGTCTCCATTATAAAAAACATCACCTCACATTTGTGACCACCTTACCCCTTAACTTGCTGTGTCCCAAGAAGACTCACATCTTCCTATGTTTTCCCATCAGTCCAGTTGCAGTATTACCGTCCCCATTAACAGACAAGAAAGCTGAGATTCTCAGGAGTGAGATCTCCTTGTTCACGATGGCTCAGCTAGCTGATGGCGAGGCCAGAAATGGAACCTGATCTTCAGACAGCAAATCCAAGCATTATCATGGCTGCTTTTTATTACATACACACAAACTCGAGTTCTGAGCGCTGTCCACAGTACTGAACCAGTATCATATTTAATTCTCACAAAGACACCATACGATCACTCGTATTAACCCATTTTGCAAGCAGGAAAACCAAGTGAGGTGCAGAGATGTGCTGTGAAGTGACTCATCTCCATTGCATGGTCAGTGAGCTTTCTCCCACATAGCACCCACTTGACCGAGGGGGTTGATACAGTTCCCTTCTTCAAGGAGCTTCTCATCTGACAGAGAGAGGGGATTTTTACTGGGGGGGGGGGAAAGGCAGGACCCCAAAACTCACCTATGAAATGACTGAGGACTTCATGTCATCTTGGTTCCTCCCACCAAGGGTCAGCGTTGACTTCAGCACTGTGGTCGAAACAAAACCTTGTGTTTACTATTCAGGCATCCTGCCCAGCATTGGACACACTTGACTTCATTTCATCCTGATAGTATTCCTACAGAGCAGGCACTTGAATCCTCTTTAACCAAGGCAGAGAGGGCCACATACTCTGCCTAGAGTCGCACGGCAAATCAGTGACGGAGTGGGACTTGAACCCGCGCCCAGCTGGCCCCACAGTGGACACCATGACCACCGCATGTTTCCTTCCGCAGACTCTTTCACATATCTGATTGACACCAGGTTCTGTTCTGGAACTTCCCTGTTCTTTAACCACTAGGATGGATATAGAAGTGCCAACAGATGGCCCCAAGCTTTCTCCCCCAAAATGCTGGCTACCATCCCTGATCTGTCAGGACAACCAAGCCCATGGACACCGGAGCCAAGACAGCCCTGCTGATGGTGACTGCCACCCAAGTGTGCATCAGCCACACTGAGATGGCCACTATGTCATCAACAACCTCTCTCCCTCCTACCCTCCTGGCAGAATTCACTTTGTGATGACATTTTGCGGAGGGGGGTGGGGAGCTCATTGATTTTATTGTGCCAAAATATACGTAACATGAAATTAACTATTTTAGCCCTTTTTCAGTGTGAAGTTCCGTGGCACAAAACACATGGGCACTTGTGCCACTGGTACCCATCCCCCAGCTTTCCATATTCCCAGACGGAAACACCAACTCCCCTTTCCCCTCCCCCAGCCACTCTTCTACTTCCTGTCTCTATGGAGCTGACCACTCTCAGAACTTCGTATAAGTGGAGTTGTGCCGTTTTGGTCCTATTGTATCTGGTTTATTGTCCTGAGAGTACGTCCTCAAGGTTCACCCGTGGTGTGTAGCATGGGGCAGAATTTCAGAAAAATATAGAATGTGTCATGAATTTTCACGTCATCCTTGTGCAAGGGTCTTACTAATCTGTGTATCATTTCAATTTAAGTATACGTGCAGCTGAAGCGAGTACTATGATAGCATTTTTAAAATATTTATTTAGGGGCACCTGGGTGGCTCACTCGGTTAAGCATCCGGCTTCGGCTCAGGTCATGATCTCACAGTTCGTGGGTTTGAGCCCCACGTCAGGCTCTGTGCTGACAGCTGGCTCAGAGTCTGGAGCCTGCTTCCGATGCTATGTCTCCCTCTCTCTCTGACCTTCCCTGCTCACACTGTCCCTCTCTGTCTCTCAAAAATAAATAAAAAACATTAAAATTTTTTTTTAATATTTATTTTTGAGAGAGAGAGAGGGAGAGAGAGAGAGAGAGAGCATGAGCAGGGGAGGGGCAGAGAGAGAAGGAGACACAGAATCTGAAGCAGGCTCCAGGCTCTGAGCAGTCAGCCCAGAACCTGACATGGGGCTCGAGCCCATGAACCCTGATATCATGACCTGTGCTGAAGCTGGATGCTTAACCGACTGAGCCCCCCAGGCATTCCTGTGATAACATTTTAAAAAAATTTTTAATGTTTTTTTTTTTTTTTGAGAGAGAGAGAGAGACAGAGAGAGACAGAGAGAGGGGAGGGGCAGAGAGAGAAAGGAAGACATAGAATCTGAAGCAGGCTCCAGGCTCCAACCTGTTAGTACAGAGCCCGATGTAGGGCTCATACCCACGAACTGCAAGATCATGACCTGAGCTGAAGTTTGACACTTAATCAACTGGGCCACCCAGGCGCCCCTCTGATAATATTTTTAAGAAGACTGGCGCCACAGGTGACTTTGCCCCTGGGTGGCACCCCCACAAAATTTTGGATCTGCCACCTTGGGGAATTGTCTGGTCAGGGACACCCTTGGGTGGCACTGACCTGGGGTCTGCCAGTCAGCTGCTCCAGTGCATTCTGGACACAACTGGTGGGGAACTTTCGGTTTGAACACTCCCGTGTTTACGGAGAGGTATAATTGGTCTGACACCTTCCGCGTGTTTTCTGTAAGTGATGAATTGTTAGTGAGCAAGCTTTCCTCAGCTCTTCAAGGAGATGAAAGGCACCTACCGTTGTCATCTTCACAGGGTAACCAGCGGCCCGGGGAGAGGGAGGCCGTGCGCATCTCTATTGCATTTCATGTTTTATGCTTACCCAGGAGCTTGTCCTGCTGTCCCCATTTCACATGTGAGCAAAGAGGTTCCGAGGGAGAAAGTGATCCGGAGTCCCACAGTTGAGGCCAGAACTGGCCGTCAGATTTCTGTCTGATTCTGAAACCCACTCTTGTTCCTCTGAGACCTGCCGACCCGGTCCTTGGGGGCTGGGAGCGAAGGACAAGTAAATACAGGGAGAAGGTCCCCCCCTCCACAGAGACTTGGATGAAGGAGGCGGAGAGAAAGTTAGACACACAGAGAGAGGCCTGACATGGGCAGGGAGCTGGCCTGGGTCGGCTGCCATGGTAGAAATGCTGTTTTTGGGGAATAGAATGGGAACAACATGACTTAATAGCAGCCCCGGAGGAGTCACGGGTGTTTCCATCGACCGCACGCTCTGTGTGAGCCACCACCCATGGGATGCAGCTTCCAGAAAGTCCGATGCAGCCTTGGATGGAAATGAGGAGAGGCTCAGGAGAAGTAGCATGTCTGACTCTGTTCTCTGTGCTCAGACTGCCCCAGAGAGAAGGGCCAAACACACACTGGCATGTGACTGGAGGGGGGCAGCTGGGTTATACGCGAAAACGAGGGCCCCGAGGAAATCGGAAGGCATGGGAACGTGAATTCTGGAGAAGCGGAAAGCTCGAGGTGGGATGGGAGAGCAAAGCGCGGTTTGAGAAGCGCTGATGGGTTGACACAAAATAAATAAATAGCACCTTGTTCTGAGTGTTCCCGGGGGGTGGCTTGGGGCCCGTGGGGGGAAGGCCCCACGTGGGCCGGGACTCCCCTCCACTGGAGGTTGTGAGAAGCTGGATGGGCCGCCTGGCCTGTCCCTGTTGGGTGGCAAGCACAGTGCTGACAGCCAGCGGAGCCTCTTGCAGAGGGACCATGCCCCTCGCCAGCAGCGTTCCCGAGGTCTGTGTGTGGAGATGGCAGGGGAGGCTGGAAAGACCAGCAGACACGGGTGAGTCAGCTAGAGAGGCACCAGGCTGGGCCAGCGGCCACACAGTCAGACCATGGGGTCTCAGACGGCTGCCTCTGAGCGGGGCTGCATGCCTGCCTCACTGGCCAGAACCTGGTCTCTCCGTCCCCCTCGGGACCAGATGACTCCTCAGTTGCCAACTAGCGTACGCCCAGGGCTCGTGGTGGGCTTGGCACTGGCCAGACTACAGGTGCCGACTTTTTGGTCCTCATAGCAAACCTCTGGGGGAAGCTCTGTCATCCGTCCCCCTTTGCAGAGAGGTTGAGTGCCCTGCCCAAGGTCACACAGTCCGTGAGTGATGGTGCTTGGCTTGGAACCCTGATGACCCAGTACTAGCACTGTAACCCCTCCATGAAGAAGAGCACCGTGGACCAGGGCCAGCCTCACTCACTGACACCATAGTCTCAGCCAAAGTCGGGCCCGGGCGATGTCCCGTGCCTTGCCAGGCAGCCGGATCTGCCACACTTCCGGAGGCAGGGAGCAAAGGTAGGGTCTCCCCTCACCTGTCACCAGGTAAGCCCTTCCCATGGGGAAGGGAGTGCAGAGGCAGCCTGCTGGGGCTTGGCTCACTCTGGCCTGATTTCCAGTAATCTCTGTAATCACTCAGCCAGGGTTTAACCAACACTTGTCACCACGCGTCTTCTGGAAAAGACTCTTGGAGTCACTTGGTTGGGTCCTCATAGCAAACCTGCAGTGAGTGTTGCAGGCACGATGCCTCCTTGCCAACCTAGCCAGGACCCAGGCACAGCCAAGGTCCCCAGCTTTCTAGCTTGTGTGAGGTTTGTTAGCCGCGGATTCCTGAGGCATCACCAACTCCTTTATATAACAAGCCCTCAAGAGGAGCTTACTCCGTTCCAGACACTGACCTAGGTTCTTTGTGAATCATGACTTGTTTAAACCTTACAGCGATCCTATAAGGCAGAGCTTATAAATGACCTATTTTACAGAAATGGGGTACTTTTAGGAAACCAAGGCAGAGGCAGGTGAAGAAATTGCTCACAGTAATTTGAACCCAGTGTTTGAACCCAGGAGGCTGGCTCCGGGGTCTGCTCACCACCACTGCACCCGGCTGCCTCTGAAACTTCTCTTTCTTTCTAATGACCAGTGTTTCTGGGAGGGGTGACATCGATCACGGGGACTGGATGTATCAGGCATTTGTCTTAATAGAGACTTATGCAACGTAACTGTAACTAACAAGCGGAAAGTGGGAAAATGGGAACAATGATGTAGAAACAGAGGACCAAACTTCAGTTTGGCAAGGGAAAGACAGCGCTCCGGGGGGGCAGTGAGCTTGAGCCAGATCCAGGAGAACCCTAGAAGGACCCCACTAAACCCTGAGGTCCAAGGAGCCAAGAAAAGCTGGAAGAACCAGAAAGAAGGGATAACTTCTCTAAAGTCACCGAGAGACCTTGTGGGGAGAAAGAGAAACACAGGCATTCTACTGAAACCTTTAGGAGCAGTCTCTGAGCCGGACACTGTTCCCCGGGCCAGCCCCATCGGTTTGGGGTGCCAGGCTCACACAGGATGGGAAACACCTGTCTCCCGCTGGAGCACGTAGCAAGGCTGCCCAGAACACTCTAGAAGAGCACCATCCAACTGTCCTGTCCAGTGTGGTGGCCTCTAGTCACATGTGACTAGTGTGTCTGGGGACCTGAACGTTTTGTTTGATTCCATTTTAACTAATTTGAAGTTAATTTTAAATAGCCACATGTAGCTACTGTAGGTGGTGCAAATATAGACCATGCATTTCCTTCACCTGCCCAACAAATGTTTTTAAGGGCTGACTTTGTGCCAAGTGTTGTTCTAAAGGCTGGGGAAATGTCAGTGAACAAAAGAGGCAGAAAAAAAAAACCCCAACCCCATTTCCAGAAGGAGAGCTGAGATTCTACTGGAAGGAGAGAAAAGATAATTAATAGTAAGCGTAGGAAGGGGGGCCTGGGTGGCTCAGCTGGTTAAGCATTTGACTCTTGATTTCAGTTCAGGTCATGATCTCATGGTTTGTGAGATTGAGCCCCACATTAGGCTCTGTGCTGACAGTGTGCACCTGCTTGGGATTCTCTCTCTCTCCCTCTTTCTCTGCCCCTTGCTTGCTGATGTGTGTTTTCTCTGTCTCTCAAAATAAATAAATAAACATTAAAAAATAGTAAGCATAGTAACTAAACAAATGATAGTGTCTTTCAGGCAATAAAAGTGGAGTGGGGGGAAAATAGAGCAGAGTAAAGGGTGGGAGACCCAAGATAGAGAGGAGGGGAAGCCCACAGTGTTAAATGGTGATCAGAGAAAGTAACATTGGAGCAAAATTGAAGGAGGTGAGATAGTGGGCATATGGACATCTGGAGGAAGAGCGCTAAGGTAAGGTTGATGGCCAGTGCAAAGGCCCTGAGGCAGGACACCCTTGGCAGGTTTGAGGAATAGCAGGAAGGCCAGGCCCTGGTGCAGAGTCATCAGGGTGAGTAGGAAGAGAGAAAATAAGAGAGGTGAGGTGCAGACCACATGGGGCCTGTGGGCCATGCGAGGACTTTGACACATGGGACAGGCCTCACTGGGGGCAATGAGCAGAGGAAGAGCTTGATCTGACTGGCTTTTAACAAGATCCTCTTGGCTGCTGTCCCAGAACGGGCAGGGGGAGGAGGGCAAGAGAGTTCCCCCAGAGGCCAATTAAACAAGGGCTTTGATCCCCAATCCTGCCTGCTCACCCGAGGGTGGTGGGAATGGATAGTGGGGGCTTTGCCTCAGAGTCTCAGTAATCTTGAATGTGGCTTCTTTACTTGCAGAGGGCCTCAGGGCACCGGGGGAGCCCATGTTCTCAGCAGGGGCAAAGGCAGAGGCAGGACAGAGCCTGGCTCCTGGCCCCTGGCCCTTGTCAGGAGTTGGTAAGAGGCTTCTGATTCTTGGAGCCCTCACTCAGTCATGCCAGCTCCATGGTAATCCCATTCTAAAGAGCAGCCCTGTGCCTTCCTCTGCTATCACTCGGGGCCAGGCATTTAAGGAAGACCAGCATCCGGCATGAGACGCCAGAAGAAGGGATGCTACCACTTGTGTTAGTAATTCCAGGAATTCTCCGTAACTGTTCTATAATCCGCAGACCATAAACAACAAATACGAGGCACAGGTTCTTCCTTATCCTTGTCACTGTGTCCCACAGAATTTGAACACAGCTTCAGAATCCTTCTCAGCCCTCCGCACCCAGCCGATACTCAGGACTGGAACACAGCACTGAACGTGTCCACAAGCCTTCCAGAACCTGGCTCCTGACCACTCCTTTGATGACCCCGTTTCCTATCTCTCTTCCCTCCCATCGCTCTGTTCCAGCCATACCAGTTTCCTCGCTCTTCCTGCCCCAGGGCCTTTGTGTTGGCAGCTCCCTCTGTGAGGAAACTGCCCACAGATATCCACGTGCCTCCCTCACAGTCTTCGGACCTCACAGGGGCATGAGGAAGCAGCCAGACCACCCTCATCCCTCCCTGAAACTCCTCTCCTCCTCTAAGTAGCTATGCAGCCTTGGGACAATTTAGTTACCTTCTCTAAAATGGGAGCTTTGGGGCGCCTGGGTGGCTCAGTCGGTTGAGCGTCCAACAGGCTAAGGTCATGATCTCGTGGTGTGTGGGTTCGAACCCCACATCGGGCTTTGTGCTGACAGCTTGGAGCCTGGAGCCTGCTTCAGATTCTGTGTCTCCCTCTCTCTCTCTCTGCGCCCCCCCCGCCCCCGCTTGCACTCTGTCTCTCTCTCTCTCTCTCAAAAATAAACATTTAAAAAAGTTTTTTTTTTAATGGGAGCATAATTATGAAAGGCACATGTCAGGGCTGTCGTAGCATTAATCAAGGTAATGTGAGAGCGCCAAGTTCAAGCCTTGGCTAGGTGCAGAGGTCCTTCCCTCTGTGAGAGCTGGGGCAAGTCGCTTCTCTGAGCTTCACTTTATTTATCTGTAAACGGAGGATACTAACAGTAACCTCCCTCGCAGAGTTGCCGTTAGGATTAAATTAGTATATGTAGCATACTCAGAACAGTGTTTGACCTATGGTGAGTGTTCAATAAATATTAACTGTCATGGTAGCAATACATGGTTTTTTTTTATTGCTGTCAGTTAGCCTGACTCTTAAGACTTGCTTGCTGCCCAAATCAGATTCTGCACAGTTCAGTTCAAGGAATTTCAGGATAGGGAGGATCTTGCCTCACGGCCTGACAGCCGTCTTCCGGCGGTGTGCACTTGACTGGGTGTCCCACCTGCCTGAGGCTCAGTCTCTTCATCTGTAGTGTGGGGAGAATTATTCCCACCTAGAGCATCCATGCACAGAATCAAAGAGACCGTGCCTGTCAAGTGCCCAGCACGTGGTAAGTACACTGTACATTGTACACAGCATGGACGTGGCCATGACTCCTTTCCACCTTGCAGTTGGTGTAGGATGCAGACAGGCTCCTTTGGGGCCTTGGGGGAAGAGGAAGAGGCTGGTGAGCCGGGGCCGCTTGCCTCAGTTTAATGAGGCTCTTTCATGCGCCGTGAGATCTCGCAGCTGGCCAGAGACATTGGCAGGCTGGAGGTTCTCTGAAGAGCCGGTAATGAGGGTGCAGAGCCGGGGAAGTGGAGTAAGGCAGCTTGACATGGCTTCTCCAAATTAGTGCTGGGGCTCAGCGGGCAGCTGTGATGCATCACGGACGTGGGGGACGTGCACCCATGAGGCAGTGGTGCTGGGGGAGCTGGAGGAGCTGAGGGGCTGGAGATAAAAGAGGTGAATTTGTTGACGACTCCAGGACAGCAGAGACTGTGTTTCTTGTGTCGATACCAGCACCAACGTCTTCCTCTTACACCGATGCACACTCAGCCCTCTGGCCGTCACCCGTGTATGGGTAGCAATCCCCCGTGGCCCTCCCTGTTGGATCTGCAGGGCCTGCACTAGTCAGGAGAAGAAGCTAACGCTGTTGCATATGCTGCAAACAGAAAGTCTCCAAAAGCAGTCAAATTTGATTTCTCGCTCACCTAAGAGTCCAGGGCAGTAAACTAGGTTAGTCAGGAGGCTTTGTTCACCTGGAGATGCAGGCAGTGGCTTCTGTCACCCCTCAGGCCTTGCCGTCACCTGCATGGTCAGGGCAGGTCACCCGCAGGAGGGAGAGAGAGTGGAGGTCAGGCAGTCCCTCTCTTTTAAAGCCTGGCCCAGGGGTGGCACACATCCTGTCTGCTAGAACATACACTTGGATGCCCCTAACTGCAAGGGAGACTGGGGAATGTAGTCCGGAGCGAGCCCAGGGAGCAGGGAGTGGACTCCGGTAGTCAGCTCCCGGCAGGCTTTGCCCTGAGGTCCCCATGCAGAGATGCAAGATCTCTCCAGTTGGTTCCCATTCCCGGATGCCCCCAGGGCCTTTGATGGGAGAAGTTAGGAAAGAGCAGGCCTGGCCCTGGAGCTCTCTGGGAGAGGTCACACGGAGTCACCTCAGAAGTGTCAGGGGGCATGCAAGAGTGTCTGGAGGGGGTGAGGACCGGGTGGCAGAGGGGCAGAGCAGTGACTAACATTGCCTGGGCCCAGAACGCTTACCTACTGTATATACGTGAACACCCGCACATACGCACACGCACTCCGCTCTCAGATGGCACTGAGACACACAGACGTGTCCCACACACTTTGTTTCACACACACATGTGCACCACCACATTCACACTGACACACCCATGCACATCCATAAAGGCTGCCAGGAGGCCATGCAGTGAGCCTCAAGGGTAGAGTAAAACATCTCTCCGGAAAGATCTCCTCAGGACCAGCGATGTTTGAAAGTCACCATTAGCCAGCTGTCATATTTAAATAAGATTCTCTCGCCATTTGTCTAGGCCTTAACATTTAACATAGCTCTCTTTCATTCACTCAACCGTTGGGTAAATATTTACTCGGCAGTGACTCTGGCCCAGATACCATGATTGACGTTGGGGATAGAAGTAAGATGTAAGGCACGGCCCCTGTCCTCGAGAAAGCCAGCCCATAGACAGAGAAGGGCTCTCAGGGAGGAATGCAGGGAGGGCCCCGGGAGCGGAGGGCAGAGGCAGCTCTCGGTGGGGGTGGGGTCAGACATGCCATCTGGGTCAGGCCTCCAGGGACATGGTCACCAGGTAGAGAAAGATAGGAGATTTCCAGGAAGAGGGGCTGCTAGACGCAAAGGGGTCAAGGTGGCTTATGTGGGGGGAGTGGGGAGTCATTCAGAGAAGGTGGCAAAGTGCTTCCCGGAGCTGGAGTTCCACCCTGTTAGGCCAAGATGTGCTGCCGCTGGCAGGAAGCCATGACGGTCTTTCCCAAAGTGCAAGGGGAAAATGATCACAGGCAGAACATTCTCGTCATGGAAAGGTTACCTCCTGTGCCACTTAGGATTCAGTCAGGATTTATTCAGAAGAATAAAAGCACGCTTTAGATGTAAGAGGGATTCAGTACAGGGGTTGCGCTACACAGGGTTGGAATCGCGGGCGGGGGCAACAACCACAGGCCACAGTGAGGCATCCAGAGATTAGCTACAGCCGGAAGCCACTACCACCCGCCCACCTCCACCCAGTGGTGGGAAGCGCAGGAGATGGGGTGACCAGAGCCTAAGGTCCAAATCCATCTGGCAGGAACCAGAACCCAGGGGCTGGAATCCCAGAGGGGGCTCAGGAGCTGATGGGAAGCCACCGCCAGAGGCGGAAAAAGAGGAAGAAACGGCTGACTTCTCCTGTTCTACCCGCCCTCCAGCCTCCTTCCAGTGCCCCCATTGGCCAACTGTTCCTGGGAGCCCCAAGGAGCCTGGGAATAGGCAAGGGAGCCTGGGAAATGTGGTTCCTTGCCACACAGAGTAAGAGGGCAGGTGAAAGGGAAGATAGACCTGAGAGCAAATAGTGGGGTAACCAGCATACTCCTGTGATTTCCTCCTAAACCTCCGGCATCAGCTGTACACAACAGCTGTAGATGTGTTGGGTGGTATTAAGCTGAATGAACAAATGCCAAATGAATATTAATAGGGAAAAAGAAAAAAACAGCTCAGGAGCAGCCACTTACGCTTGTTTTGTTTTTCCTGGGTGAGTGCTTGGGGTTGCAGCCTTAAATTGTACTTTAGAACATGTGACCTTAATTACATCTAACGTGTTGGAGCAACTTAACTTAAAATAGCAATTCATGTTTTCTGCGAACAGAGATGCCGCTGGTTTATGAGATGGAGAGAAACCCATGAGGATTTCAGCATGTTTCATAAGGAGGGCTGCGACCTGATGGCTGTGCCAGATACAGCCCTTGGCCTCTCTGGATCCCCTCTTCTATGCTGCCATGTGCCCTGGAAGGCTGGCCAGTGTGCAGCCACGAGCCCCAGCTTTTGGTTGGGGTCAGCCACGGAGAGCGACAGCAGAAGATGGGGAGGAGGGAGGAGAGGAGGATACTTACTTGGCCGGTCCCCATGCTGTAAGGGTGCCCCTGGCTGCCTCTGTCCCTCAAGGAAATTTTCCTACGCCAGTGTGTTGGCCCCAGAGGACATCTGGCAATGTCTGGAGACATCTTTGGTCGTCACAACTATAGATTTTACTCACGTCCAGTCGGTAGAGGCTGGGGGTGCTGAAAACATTCTCCGGTGCCCGGGACAACCCCAACAACAAAGAGTTTTCAGCCCAAAGTGTCACCAGTGCTGAGGCTGAGAATCCCTACCCTGGATCAGTACTGCTCAAGCTAGTCACGGTGAGGGATTTGTGCTGTTTCTCTCTCTGTTGCAGACCAGTGCTTTTATAAAAATGTAATGGAAATAAATTATCTCAAAAAATGATCATGCACTGAGATGCCCACGCCAAATTGCTAGAAAACTCTCAGAGTGCTTACTCTGAATTTCTGTGCTGTCTGTTCATGGACCAGCTCCCACCTGGGGGCAACACTCAGAATGTGGAAAGACCTGCATGGGTCTTTCCCCTTCCTGAGTCCGGTGACCTCCCCACCATATGCTTAGGGCTGGATCGGGTAACGGCTTGGCCGCTATCAACCCTGGGTAATGACTCATTCCCTTGTGGTCCATTGTCCCCAAATCTACCCCTCTGTAATGAGGTCCTTCTATCCCTCTATGTGCATGTCTTCTGCCCCTGAAGAGCCCAGCTGATTCTGAGGTGTTTTCCTAAAGACTGTGGGCAGAGTCAGAGGGTGTGTGAACGGAAGGACAGAAGTGTGATGGGCAGCCCGGTTTGAGAGCCCAGTTCAGAAGCTTGGCCTGTCTCCTGTAGGTCATTGCCAGCCCCTGATGAGAGTTTCACTGGGCAAGGGGCATGGCCAGAGTTGTTTCAGATAAGCACTCGGGGGATGAGGTGCTGAGCACGGACTTTAAGAGAGCACCGATAGAGGCAGGGAGGCTGTTTGGAGGCTGCTGCATTCAGGCACACCAGAGATGGTAGGACCTAAGCAATAGTGTGGGTGCAGAGAGGGGAGGCAGGGGGAAGTCTAGAAGGAGAACCTGCCACCACAGTGCCCGTGGGGTGTGGACAGGAGCGAGGGGGCCCAGGCTCTCCACATCTCACCTGGAGGATCTGCAGTTGGTTGTGTGGCAGAGACAGGGTGGGTGGGCAGGGCCACTGGGGCCAGAGATAAGTTTGGTTGTGTCACTAGAGTTTGGGTAGTGCCCATTTCACATGACCTTCTTGCGCAGTCTGTCTCCTTCATCGCCTGGGGTAGGAAACACTTCTTGCTTAGAGGTGTGGGCGCTGAGCCCCAGCAGATCCAGATCTGCTCTCAGTTCTGCCACTGCCCCAAAGGAAAATGACAACTGCTTAGCATCCCCCTCCCCTAAATTGGGAATGATGATAATGACTCCCTCAGGGGTGCTGTCCAGAGGGTTAAGTGAGATAATATGTGCAGACTTCCAGGCACAAGGTTAGTGCTCAGCTATTACTGTTTTTTTGGCAAAAGCGGACTTGACTGCCAAGGCTATTTGGAGCCAGCTGGCTCTGGCTCTCCTGTAAGTACACACACACACACACACACACACACACACACACACAGGAACCGGGAGCTGCTTCCCTTCCTTTGGCCTTGTTTCTGATGGGCCGGTTAAGGTGTGAAGCTTTTCCCAGCCTGACCCCTGGTCCCTGGTGCCAAGGATCAGCCTTGCTCTATTGCACGTCTGTCAACAACACAGCCCTTTGGGGCTTCATCACATTCTGATCTTCCCTGATTTGGAATGCAAGAGGTGGAGAGGCCAGGCAGGGTCCTGCACAAATAAGGTTGCCCTGAGGCTTCAGGAAAACAGGGCAGTGTCTGAGAGACAGGATGGTTCAGTAGTCAGGAGTAGAGGCCCTGAGGCCGGAATGCCTGGTTCAGATCCCAGTGCTGTCCATTTCTAGCTGGGAGGCCTTGGGGAGGCAGCTTAACCTTTCTGTGCCTCTGGTTCTTGTCTGTCCAATGGAGATGACAATTGTTATTGGGAGTATTAATCCCCTTAAAGATCTCAGAACAGTGCCTGGCACACAGCAACCCGCACTCGTCGTTAGCTCCTCTTCTTTATTATTAATTAGCAGTAGTGGTAGTGTCTGCTCCCAGGAGAAGATCCCCCCAACGCTGATAGGCTTTCTGGGCTCATGGCCCATCTCCTGTGTCCTGGGATTGGTGCAAAGGTTAAATGCAAATCCGAATGTGGAGACCCCGTCACACAGCAGGAGTTCAGAAAACGAGCGGGGCCACCCCCTCCTCGAATGGATGTGCTCTTACACGACTCAGGTCCCAGCAAGGTGCTGGGTGGCGCTGATTTGGAGCCAAATGCTAGCTGTATGTGTTTGCCTCTTACCACGGCACCTCCCCCTCCCTGTCTGTAGATACGGATCACGGTAATGGCCGCCTCACGGAGTTGCTGCAGGACTCCAGGAGTTCATAGACATAAAATAGGGCCTGGCCTACCATTGACACGTGGCGTTTGCTCTTACTATTCTCTGTTCTGGGTGTGTATCGCTCCTGCCTCTCCAACTTGTATCATTAGCTCCGAGGGGAAATGAAGTAAGCCACGTAGGACTCCTTGGGCTCTGCCCAGTAGGGGACCCAGCAGACCAAAGACCCTGCTGGAGGAGGAGGGTGAGGAGTGGTGGTGTTCTGGGTGCTCCTCCAGGGAAGGGGTGGCTGACAGGCCATGGGCAGGGGAGGGCTTTCCAGTGACGTGAGGAAAAATGCCCCCGTGTTTATTAGATGGGAAGGAGCAAGCCCAGATTAAGGACCTAGAAACTAGTGTTAAAGGCCAGTGGCCCATCCTAGCTGTCCTCGCTTGTGACTTCAGGCCAGTCGCTTCACCTGAGTCTTGGCCATTTCTCCTCTGTGTCATGAGAGCACAGGGTTGCTGTGATGCTCAGCTGAAACAGACCCAAAGGGCTGGCCTGCAGGCCCCCGCAGATTCTGCCCCCAACCCAGCCCCGGCAACAGCCCCACAGCCCTATGTCTTGTAGCTATGGGTGGGGGTGAGGCCAGGGACAAAGTTTCCTCCCCTGTGGCTTCCCTATCAGCAGAGACGGCCGGGAGGGTGAGGAGGGAGGCAACAGCCTCCGGGGCTGCCCGCTGACTGGATGTCAATAAATGCCTGTCAGCTCCAATCCTGCGCTCGGAGTTCCCTGGTGGAAGTTTTCAGGCTCTGGTATTTCATATTTGAGATCTCAATTAAGCTGCCCGGCTCTGGTTTGAGGGGTTGACGGGCACTGATGGAGCCCTTGAGTAGTAGGGGACTGGAGGACAGAGGGCTCTTTGGAACAAGGAGTGGTGGGAAAGGCAGAGAGGGATGTGGTCCCTCCAGGCCGAGGTGACTATCTCTGCAGGAGTGTTTACAGGGTGACACAGGCACTGTCTCCTGAGATGCCACAAGGTGCGATACCCAGATCAGGGTGTGCGTCCAGGCTGCCTGTGGGGTCAGGCAGGAGAGGCCCAGGAGAGGGGACGGGATCCAGCGTCAGAGACCGCTGCCACACCAGAGCCTCCCCTGAGGCCAAGGGACCAGTCCAGGCCTCCCCAAGCAGAGAATCTCTTTCTGCAGGGCTCTCTGGATAAGGCTGGCCCGCTATGCCCACGACGGAGGAAGCATCCCTTCTCTCTGGGAAGCAGAATCACCCTCCCATCTTCGACATCTCGATGTCCCCATCACCTCCATCAACACCTTCTCCCTGCTTTCAGTTTTCTTCTACTTAGACCTTTGCACCCGATTTGCAGCAGCAAACGCTCTCCCTGCCAGGCACGAGAACACCATTTGCAGAAGAGAGGATGGCATGGGGTCCTGAGGGCAGGAGCTTGACTGTGACCCTGCACACTGCAGGGCCCAGGGAGGGACTCAGGCAGTGTGGACAAATTTCTAGGATCATAAAGGGGTGGACAGAGTCTCCGGGGGGTTGGAACTGGGCCAGGGCACCCTGGCTCCCAGCACCTCTCAGAGTCTGAGGGAGACATGGAGTCAGGCTGGCGGTGGGGGTGGGGGTGGGGTCCATTTTTTAGTCTCTGCTTCTGCAGCCTTTAACCTCTCTGCCTCTCTGTGTCTCTCCCTCTGCCCCTCCCATGTCTCCTCTCCCATCTCTGCCTGAGGCATCCCCCTTCTTCTCTGTACCTCCATCTCTTAATCACCATTTACACTCCTGGCCTTTGTATTTCCGCACCTGGTCTGCGTGTGCATGTCTCGCTGACCCCTCCACCCCCCAAATCTCTGCCACTGCCTTTCTCACCCCACCTGTCCCTCTCTGGCTTCTTATCTGCACCCCTCTCCTCCCACCTCTCTGATTCCTTCACCACTTCCTGTCCACTTCCTGTCCACCACTTCCTGTCACCGGCCATCCCTTCCCTTCCTCTCTCCCCTACCTCCCATCTCTCTTCCTCTCCTTTTCCTGTCTCTTCACCTGTCCCTCTACCCTCTGCTCCACCTCACTCCCTCTGCGCCCCTGTGTCCATCTCTCCCTCCCCGCACCTCTCTTGTCTCCGTCACTCTCTCTATTACCACCTCTGCCGCCCCTCACCGTCCACCCACCCTAGGATGATCCCAGCCTCCAACAAGGCCTTCGTGGTCACCAACTTGGTGTCAGGAACCGGCTATGACCTGTGCGTGCTGGCCATGTGGGACGACACGGCCACAACGCTCACGGCCACCAACATCGTGGGCTGCGCCCAGTTCTTCACCAAGGTGGACTACCCGCAGTGCCAGTCTATGCACAGCCAGATCCTGGGCGGCACCATGATCCTGGTCATCGGCGGCATCATCGTGGCCACGCTCCTGGTCTTCATCGTCATCCTCATGGTGCGCTACAAGGTCTGCAACCAGGAGGCCCCGGGCAAGCTGGCAGCCGCTGCGGTCAGCAACGTGCACTCGCAGACCAACGGGGCCCCGCCGCCCCCTCTGGCCAGCGCACCCAGCGGGGTGCCCGTGCCGGGGCCGCCCAAGGTGGTGGTGCGCAATGAGCTTGTTCACTTCAGTGCCAGCCTGGCCCGAGGCAGCGACTCCTCTTCCTCCAGCTCCCTGGGCAGCGGGGAAGCCGCAGGGCTGGGACGGGGCCCCTGGAGGCTCCCGCCCCCTGCCCCCCGCCCCAAGCCCAACCTTGACCGCCTAATGGGGGCCTTTGCCTCCCTGGACCTCAAGAGTCAGAGAAAGGAGGAGCTGCTGGACTCCAGGACTCCAGGCGGGAGAGGGTCTGGGACATCGGCCAGGGGCCACCACTCGGACCGAGAGCCACTGCTGGGGCCGCCTGCGGCCCGGGCCAGGAGCCTGCTCCCCTTGCCCCTGGAGGGCAAGGCTAAGCGCAGCCACTCCTTCGACATGGGGGACTTCGCCGCTGCGGCTGCGGCAGCCGGAGGGGTCGCCCCGGGTGGCTACAGCCCCCCTCGGAGGGTCTCGAACATCTGGACAAAGCGCAGCCTCTCTGTCAATGGCATGCTCTTGCCCTTTGAGGAGAGTGACCTGGTGGGGGCCCGGGGAACTTTTGGCAGTTCTGAGTGGGTGATGGAGAGCACGGTGTAGGCCTGGGGGGGCAGGGGCTCCTCCCTCTCACCCTTGCAGGGTGGATGAAGGGGAAAGAATCCGTACTGGCAAGTCTTTTGTGGAGTTTCCATGGTGATGTTTACATCCAGGGACAGTCTCGTCTCCCTGTCAACGCCCCCCCACCACCCACACCCCCTTCCAGGCCTGTCCCCCACCACCCAGCTGGGGTGGGCTCAGGGAAAGCGGACTCGATCGCTAAAATGTCGGACTGAGCCCTGAGTGTTTGGAAAGGCAGACTCCCTCCTTTCTAATCACGAATGTAGCGTGTAAGCAAGCGGCTTTGGATTGCTTATGGTTTTGGTGTTGTTTTTATTCCTTAATTTATTTTTCCCACTTCCCAGACTCCTCCTCTTCATTCCCACAGATCACAGAGAATTCTCTTCGTAAGAGAGCAGGTTCCCAGCAGCCCTGGTAGTGGGAGATCATCTACTGTCAGTTGACAAGAGAAGGGAGCGATTCTGGTCCCACACTTGTTTGGAGGGAAGACTAGGGCATCCCTGCCCAGACACCTCGTTAAGCCAACCAGCCGCACACTTGGGAGGGATGGGCACCCACCCCCATGCCAGACCCACTTCCTCTCTCAAACATGATGCCCCACATCCATCACATCAGCTTAAGTCAGAAGGGTAACTTCAGGACTTCTTATGTGTGGGAAAGGGAGAAGGGCCTTATGAGGCATAAGGGCATAAAGGATGTTAACTTTTGGAATTGCTTTAGGATATTTACCTCTTTTGGGCAGAAAGTCCCCATGAGCATGTGATGGGCCAAGAGGGTTTTTGAGGAAAGTATAGTGGGGTGGCCAGAGGAGCACTGGACTTGGAGTCCAATGCTCTCCCTTTGGGCTCTGCAACCACCACCGCATAACCAGCTGATCACACTGGGCAAAACCCTTTTTTCTCTTTGGACCTCAGTCTCTTAATTTGCAAAATACCAGATTGCACCAGCTCTTGGGATTCCCTTTAAGTTCTAAGGACCAAGGAACTCTTCCATTCCTCTAGATGTTATGGTTCCCAGATCAGCAGTACCAACAGCATGAGCTGGTAGATTGTCCCTATCCTTCCTACCAGAGGGAGTCTTCTAGAGGTTTGGAGCTGGGGGGTGGGGGGGAGGGGTGGAATCTGAATCTTTTTTTAGGTTGGTAGGGTTTTGAAGTCTGAAGAGGTGTTTGCAATCATCTCATCCTTAGCCCTCTCTCCCTTTTCCCCAGAGTATGAAGGACTTGCCCAAGGTCACACAATGAGTTAGTGACCAAGTCAGGGCAGGTGCCAAGACCACTTCCTGGGATGCTGTTTGGGATTTGTTATGTTGTCTACACCTTGGCTCGGGGATTTCTGTGTCCAAAGTCTATCCCTTGTGTATTCGTGAGGAAGGAGGCTCAGGGTGGGACGTGGAGGACGCCTTTCCTGGATGCCGCTCTTGAGCCTCCTCCATCTGTGGAAATGACAAATAGTGATGGGAAGGGCACATGGGCTCCATTCCACAAGAGGATTAACCCCCACACCCCAGACCATGTCGAGAGGGGGCAGAGGAGATGTGGCCAAGGAGAAACTGCATTAGAAACATCTGGAGGGCTTTCCCCTGCATCTCTGTCTCTCCTGGTCTCCATCTCTTCCAGGTCTCTCCTCACTGCCAACATACTACCTCTCCCTATGTCTCCCCAACCCATTCTTTGCTCTTCTGAGTCTCTGCCATTGATCTCTATCCTCTCTCTTGTTCTTCTCCCTTCTTCTACTTGCCAACCACACCACATACAACATCTGGGTGAGTCTACTTCTGCTGAAGTTCCAATGGGCTCAGACCTGGAGCTGAGCTGGCAGCCCCCAAACCCACCTGGAACGCAGAAGGAGCTGGTGGGGAACTGTCTATGCAGGATTGCCTTCTGGCTCCAGCCCAGGAGCCTCCAAATCCCTTATCTTTGTCCTTCTCCCCTGACCCAGATCCCTCCTGCCTCCTCCCTTCCCCCTCCACTCTCCTGTCTTCATTCTTGTTCTTCCCGTAACTCTCTGCCTTCCCCAGTCCCTTTCTGGTCCTGAAAAAGTCATTAACAGAGTAGGTCAGTCTCGTCCCAAGACAAGTTAATTTTCCAGGCCAGTCCTGGGGCCAGAGCACCTGCCTTCCCCCGTCACGGTGGCAACCACAAACTTGGGTGACTTGAAAGGGAATCTCTCCCTCCCTCCCTCTTTCCCTGCCCTGTTTCTCTTCTCTCCTTTTTCTCTCTGTACCTTTCTCCTTCAGTCTTTCTAAATGTAGCCATTGAGGACATGACTCCAAATACCACCTTTCTTTTTGCCTTTGGGTTCAGACATCCAGAGGGGAAATGGTGGACACCAGAAGGGGAGGAGCCCACTGTCTACTGTGGTCAGAGACCCCAAGCTCTGTCGCGACACAATATGTACTCGCACTCATGTTTGTCATGTTTCTGACTTGGGCTTTTTGGAAAGCAACCTCCCTGTGGTCAGAATATAAATGCCAACTTTCTTTGCTTAAAAAAAGTGTACAGTAAAATGTACAGTTTAAAAAAACAAAACCAACCACACATCTTGGGAGAGAGGAAAAAAAAGAACATTCTCATATCTGTGAATGTCTGCTGTTCATTTCTCTGGAAACTGCAGTTTTCTGAAGGTGGCTTTGAAATGGCATTTTCTCCTGCACCTGTGTCTGTTACTGCCTGGTGGGAGCCTGCTTCCTGCCAAGTTCATGTATATGATGGGAGCCTTCTGGAATAAGAGAGAATGGGGTCGTCCTTCTGAAATAAAGAATGGTAGAGGGATCTGGAGTGAAGCTCCAGGGAAAGAAGGGATGGTCCATCCTCAGCTATTCTGACTGTCCTACCTGGCACCTCTTGGTACCTCACATACCCGCCCTGCCTCCTTTCTCCTGTACTGTGGCCACCACCACACTTGGCCACTAGGGACACACGGATCCCTCCCACCCATTTTGGTTGAGCCCTGAATGACACTTTTTCAAAAGGGTCTTTTACTGGGAGACTGGGACAACAAACCAAAGCATCAACTCAAAGTATAGAAACGAATAAACTTCTGGAACACAGCCTCCCAACCCTAGCTACATCTAATGGCTAGATTAGCACTGTCAGATAGGAATAAAGTGTGATCCACAGTCATTTTAAATTTTCCAGTTGCTGCATTAAGGCAAGTATAAAGAAACAGGTGAAATTGTCATAATATATTTTACCTAATCCTATATATCCAAAATATTATTTCAATGTGTCATCATTATAAAATTATAAATACGACATTTATGTTTGGTTCCCTCCCCGCACCCCAAAGTTTTGGAAATCTGAGAGTACATCTCAGTTCAGATTAGCCACCTCTAAAGTGCCTTAGATCCACAGGTGGCTGGTATTGGTCACTGTATTGATCAGTGAGACTCTAGATATGTAATGATTGTCTTTCAAGTGCATCTTTGGGAAGGGGAAGGAAACTAACTAACAAGTTATTGAGCACCTACAGTTTCCAGGCACTTGACAGGCATTTCTCACTGAGGCCTCACTGCAGCCTCTCAAAGTAGATATTATTATGCTGATTTTACAGAGAGATTAAGTAACTTACTCAAGGTCACACAGTTAAGTGTGGTTGAAAAGCCTTCTCTCTTTTCATAACACTGTGATGTTCTCGCTTCTTCCCTTCAATCCATTATAGATTGTATTTTAGAATGATGGAAGTACTCAGATTTATAGCCTAATCTGGAAGCTCTTGGTTTGGCCTCCACGTCTGGTAAAATTCTCAGAATGTTGACTCCAGGCAAGGTCTCCTTTGTTAAGTGGTTTCCACTGAATTCACACTGGCCTTTCTGGCCCTTCTTGGCCTGTAACACGTTCCCTCCCCTGGCAGGAAGATTCCCCCAGGCTTCGGAAGGTCCCACTCAGACCACCCTTGTGATCACCCCTTCTCCTGGCCTGGTGACTTCTAGAAGGTCCCTTGTTTAATAACCTCCCACCTCTAGTCTCACCTAGTCCCCTCTGCCCTGAAAGTCTGTAACTTCATACTCCTAAGATAGAAAGCCTCACACCAGCTCACTCCAATCAATGACCACACCCATCTTCCCACCTCTTCCTCTTCCTAATCCTAAACTCTCATCCCTACCAGGAGGAGGGCTTACCCACCCAGGTCCTTTTTTCTGATTGAGATTCAGTTCTCTGATCTTTTGCAAAGAAAAGGTAGCTGATACACTCTCAACCCAACAGAATTATTAAGCTTTCTGACCAATAGTCCAACCCCTATTTCCCCAAATTCTTTTTTGTTAAATGTTCATTTATTGGGGTGCCTGGTTGAGCATCCAAGTTTGGCTCAGGTCATGAGTTCACAGTGGCATGATTTCACGGTGGTCTGTTGAGTTCTGAGTCCTGTATTGGTCTCGCTGCTGTCAGCACAGAGCTTGCTTTCTATTCCATGTCCCCCTCTTTGCCCCTCCCTTGTACACGTGCTCTCTCTCTCTCTCAAAAATACATAAAACATTAAAAAATAATAAAAGAAAAATGAAATGAAATAAAATAAAATGTTTATTTATTTTGAGAGTGAAAGAGAGAATGTGTCCATGCACGAGCAGGGAGGGACAGGGAAAGAGGGAGAGAGAGAATCCCAAGCTGGCTCTGAGCTGTCAGCGAGATTGAGATTACGGCCAGAGGTGCCACCTTGAGCTTGTGGCCCTGGTCAATCCATCCATCCATTCATCCATCCATTTCCTCCTGGATAGTGGGTTCCCCGAAGCTATACATTATAATTACCTGAATCTCAATCAGGCTCTGGCCTGACATGGACCAGATCTCACCAACCCAGAGATCATGACCTGAGTAAAATTCAAGAGTCAGACACTTACCTGACTGAGCCACCCAGGTGCCCCTCCCCAAATTCTTGATAATGATACATTCTTTAGTTTCCCCTCAAAGGAGATGCTTTCTATTGTGCCCTCAAAACACTGTTGAAATTCCAAAAGAAATGACACGCACACTTTTTTTTAAAAGGATATCATTTCCGGTCAGATAAAAGGAAGGTCATTGTCTCAGATTTTCCCCTTCCAAAACCAGTAATAATTTCTCTCCCAAAGTCTGTAGGTACTGAATTTTCCGAAGCAGAGCCTGATTCCTTCTGTCTTCTATTCTCTGTTGTCTGTCTGTCTGCAGTGAGGGTCTGAGCCAGGCAGGGGCTTCCTCTGTTCTTGCTGCCATTGTGCTAGCTACAAACTGCTGCTGGTAAAATCGACACCTTTCTTCAAAAGATGAGACTTGGCAGACAGCAGGCGAAAACCCAACACATGGTTTTAAATAGCACACCTCGATCCTCAAACACAGCCCTCCCTGCGCCGCGGCTGGCAGCAGGAAGTTTGTTGTGACAAGGTTCCTCACGGGTACACACCCGAGGTTCTACCTTCGGGTGATAGAAGCAAGACCCATCCACGTTGCTCCTCCCAACACCTAAAAGGAACACAACTCCCTTCACAGTTTAAAAATAACTGCTTTTGCCTTAAACCCAAGATCTTAGTTTCCGATCTTCTGTGATCTATTTAAGTGTTCCCACCTCACAGCTGGTCAGTGTTTTACTACAAGACTCAGGGTTTCCCTTCCTTGCAGCCTCTGACAGAGGGAATTGCTATGTTTCCCAACCACCCATAGAGGGGAGCCTACCTTTACATCTCAAGCTACCCTGTGATGCCCATCATGGCCATTTAGCGTCTTCTGATGGGCACAGCCATCTTGCCCGGCAGCCTCGTTTTGAATGCTTGGCATCTTTCATCAGCTCACCAACTCTAGGCAAATGGTCCCCAGATTGCAGGCTCCTGCCTGGCTATTTTCCTGACCTTGTCGGGATCCTTGAGCTACTGGTTCCTTCAGCCAGCAGTCGAATGTGAACAAGAGCCAAGATTCTCTGCCGGCATCTGGAGTGTCTGTGGGGCTGGGACAAGAGAGGTTTCATTCTCTAATCCTTTTCTGAGCTGTCGGTACATCCTGCAAGCACCCGCTTGGTTTCTTAGTGATGAGGGGGTGAAGCTGGAACTTCACCCATCTCCATGGGATCCCCAAACCCATCTGGTCCACCACCAGTCAGCCCACTGACCAGCCTCCCACGGCCTCAGGCCGCTCCGTCCAGCTGCCCATTTGGTTAAGTGATGATGAGCACACCCCCTCTTCTTTTACCACCTCCTCTGTACCATGTGTTCATGGGTGCTCCCTGGCACACCCAGCAGTGAGTCTAGCATTTATACATGTGCGGGAGTGAGTTTTTTTTTTTTTCCCCTTGATATCCCCTATGCTGCATTGGAGACAGCCCCTGCTCCCTTAACCGCAGTTACCTCTGTTTGTTGAACTTCCTGATACTCTTCCCACTTCATGAAGAAAAACCTCAGAGCCTCACACCTCCATCACTGACTGGGCATGTCCTGGTACGAAGCAGGTGTCTTGTTCACTGTCTGAGAAGGAATATTATGAAGAAGGGGGTTAAGATCTCAGTGACACCCAGTAATCCTGAATGTTTATCCCCTGGGTTCCCTGGTTACATACTTTACACCCAGTCCTCTGGGGATCTTTGGAGGGTTACAATTCTGCCCGTCTACCAAGGATGGGCCTGTGGCCTTACCTACCCAGACTAATTATGGGAAAGTTTTATCCCTTCATTAGGTTGACACAAGGTTAGCATTCTCCAAATGGATACCGAACTGCAAATTAAATTGCTAACAATAACCGACATTACTGAGATTTTTTTACGTGCCATGCACTGTTCTAAGAGCTTTTTCTATAATCTCAATTTATTATCAAAACAACACAGTGAAGTAGGTATTATTATTATCATTTCCATTGGAGAAGCTAAGGTAGAGAGAGGTTAAGTAACTTGCCCAACATCACATAGTCAAGTGAGTGGCAGAGTTGGATAAACATTCAATAAATGGATTTGTACCAAAGTTACCTGCAGAGCTACAGAGGTGAACAGAAACACAGTTTGCTGGGTTTCATGTCAAAGGCCTGAACCCTGGCGTGTGAACCTTCAATTTGAGAAGACCAAACCCAGCAGAAAAAGTGAGAGAGGTGGAGAAATCAGTGCCGCATGCATTCAACATGCATTTGCTGACCCGCTGTGTGCCCCACACTGTGCCTGGTTTTTAAAGAAATCAAAATAAAAGTAAAGGACACTGTGCATGCCCTTGAGGGCCTTCCATGTTTCCCTGAGGGGCAGGGACATGAGCTAGTTTCTGGATCTCTGATTTTACAAAGATGGGTCTGTTTTTACTTATTTTAAAATAATTTATAGCTTCGGGGAACCCACTATCCAGGAGGAAATGGATGGATGAATGGGTGGATGGATTGGCCAGGGCCACAACCTCAAGGTGGCACCTCTGGCTGGAAGAATTAACTAGATTATAAGTTCCAAAGGAACCTGTCATGGGAGTGACTGACTCTATACCAGACAGGTGCCCAGTCAGGACTGAAACCCTGTGCCTTGTCAAGCAGGAATGGAAGGAAGCAAGTGGATCTCATGGAAGCTTTTGAAGAGGGGTGGGAGGCAGGACGGAGAGAATAAAGCAGATCCGGAAGAGGGACAGTTGCAGAGAACGTAGTGGGGGTGGGGGGGTTCTGAGTAACTCAAGGCAAGTACAGTCATTCCTGTGGGTGAGGGGTCATTTGGTGGGAGGAGCTGGACTCAGAGCATTTCTTGGCTTCCATTTCCTTTCTGGTAAAGTATCCATGGTAAGTATGGACTTTGGTAAGTACGCCCGAGAAGTACCATGTTCTATAGATCACACATCAGACTGGAAAAGGCAGAGTGATAATAGTCATTATTATTAATGATATGCATCGTTGAAAACATTAGTGTAAATTACAGGGAATTAGTGATGATATTAGGTATCTCAGACTCAGAGAATCTCAGGGTTGCCAGAGCTATCAGACGCCATCCACTTGAGCCTTCCTCAATGGGTATTAGAATCTTCTGTTCAATATCCATGGAAACTGTTATTAATCTTATTACAAGCAAGATGGTGCATGAGGAATTTCAGAATTCACCCCAGGCAGGAAGTGGCTCCCTGTACTCCAATCAGATCAAGGCCCGATGGTTTTGACTTCATGTTCCTGGAGGGCCCTTGTGGAGCCATCATTCCTGCCTTCACAAGAAATACAGATGCCAGACAGAAAGCAGCTGTGGCCAGAAAAGTGGTAGGAAACCAGGTACAGAGCCGGGACTTTGGCTGGGAAAATCTCGGAGGGGGAGAATGCTGTTCCCTTGATAAATCAGCCCTGGTCTCCATGACTCTGAGGAAAGGCAGGGGGCAAGAAAGGGGCAGAAAGCACCTGGTACTCTGTAGCCTCTAATGCTCCTTCGTGTTCCAAGACCTTCAATCCAGGCAGCAGCAAGGAGGACCTGAAAAACCTGACCTCACCCCTGGGCTCCCTCACTTATCGTTTCCCCAATCCCTGCTCACCCTAATCCTTGTTCCAGGGCTGGCATAAAAGCCAAAATCTAACAACAGGGCTCTGGAATGACATAAATGCCACCACCAAGCTCTCTCCTCCATTTCTGTGGGTTGACAGACGTGTTCCCTTCTAGGATATAAATGCTCACGGGAAGAATCTGCCAGATGCTAGGTAAATCACCCAAGGACAGGCCGGCTTACTTGAGTCAGGGGTGAGGTCTTCCCAGTGGGGTGGTGGGAGGACCTGGGGCAGCCCAGTGACCACCTCTCCTTTACATCTTGGTCCCTCCAGCACAAACATGATGAGAAGTGGCTCCTGGTTTGGTCTTTACTTCTCAGACATCATATTAGTCCCAACTGGAAGAAGGGATGTGAGAGAAATGCTCCACCCCATCTGGTGGTGCGTGGCTGGGCAGGCCCCTTAGGCAGAGCTGACACTTACAGTTGTTTCAGGGAGAAGTGAGGTACAGCAGGCCATGTGGCTGGGGATAGGGTGACCCCCATGCAAAGAGCCTGGCTTCCATGATGAAGGTACATGGAGAGGACTGTGGGTCATTCCAGAGGTCTGAGAGGATGTGGGGAGGCCCCACAGCCATCAAGTAAAGGAGTCTAATTCTCCCTTCATCCTCACATTTTTTGCAGGATTCTGATGAGACTCTGCCTTCTGAGGAATCCTGCAGACAGGGTTAGGTTAGCTCAGCCTTGGCTAGTGTCATTAGGGAAGCAGAGGTTGGGACTTTTCTGAGACTATTTCTCTTGAGCTCTAGAGCCTTCCATCTCCCCTGAGATATGGAAAATGGGGGTCTGTGCCAGGTATGAGAAAACAAGATACTCTTGCCTGAGCCCCTCCACCTTTGGTTTGGGATAGAAAACAAGACAGAGACAAGAGTATCTGATTCCAGGGGTGGTCAACTGGGCTTTCTACCCTACGTCCAGCCTTGTCTGCAGAGTGGTGGGGGAGAAAGCCAAGTGGAGACATTTGAGACACATACAGTCCACAGCAGGGCTAGAGAAATTGTACAGCATCCCACTGCTCCAAGTAAATTCCTTCACATAGATTATCATGACTTCCATTCCATTTTTTAAAGTTGATATATTTATTTTGAGAGAGAGAGAGAGAGAGAGAGAGAGAGAGAGAGAATCTCAAGCAGACTCTGAACTACCAACGTGGAGCCCTACTCGAGGTTCTAACTCATGAACTGTGAGATCATGACCTGAGCCAAAGCTAAGAGCCGGATGCTTGACCAACTGAGCCACCCAGGTGCCCCATGCCCTCCATTACTTGCCTAAAAACAGATTTACATAGCAATGCTTTCCCCAGTTGAGAGATTTTCCAACCTGAGGATGCAAGTTGTTTATTTGGTCTTTCTTCCAAATTCTTATAGAACTTATTGAGCAGAAGGGGGTCTCAGATGAAACCTTCAGA